>JAQGAU010001749.1:0-17856 GCA_034698045.1 Paramacrobiotus richtersi | reverse complement strand
ACTGCAGGGCATGTGACGTCACCGGCACCGTGCATCAGCGCGGCGTGCAACGAGCATACGAGCGTCGTCTGCACCGGCAGACGTCCTCGTCACAAGTACATAGAAAACGTGCACATACCAACCGGTGTTGGCTGCTCTCATAACTGATACGGCAAATAGTTCGCAGGCCAATCCTACTTGTACAATACTATAATGAACCTGTAGATTCTTTCTTCTGCTGCAATTGCTTGCGATGGTAGCTAAAAGTTCTCTTCTTAGAAAACGTACACGTACGCTGTTGACTTTACAGGACGTTCTGAATACCGCCCGAAGCATCGCCTTTAGCAACCCCAATCAAGCCGTCACGGTCTTTTTCCACGAAAGCAACAGATCAATTCCACAAATGCTTCAGCCTATAAAGACACAAGTTATTGAGCTGCACTTCATGGCATGGAAAGACAAAACTGTGACCTCAAAGATCGCACCGTTGAATCTACCAAATCTTCTCCTGCTGTACTTCCACGAATGCCCTAATCTCATTCTACGGAAAAGGGATGTGTCTTCTTTTACGAACTTGCAAATCATTGACTTTTTTGTCACCACGATCGAATCGATCGAACCGGGGACCTTCCAGGATCTGGCGCATCTGAAATCTTTACCACTGGAACATTGGTATGAAGGACTACTAAGACCGGCCAACCAACATTCTACCCCGGAAGTTCGGGCTCAAATTCGAAAACTTCACTGTGACTGTGGCTATGCGTGGTTGCGAAACTGGCTGAATGCCCGGCCTGAACTTTTGGATGAGCGGGACGAAGGGGAACTGTATGTCATTGGCAAGAAGCTGAGTACTCGGGTATGGGATGCGTTTATTGCTGTCGACTGTGCTTCGCAAAGCCTGTCGTTTATCGAGAGAGAATCTTTTACAGATCGCTCTCGTCTTAAGTTTGCCTTTAATACTTCATGCTAGGAGGAGTAGAGAATGTTTTAACTAGTGACGCTAGCGTTATGCACGTTCGCAGTAAGTGTCGCCGACTTAACTGAAAAGGTTGTTTACGGAACATTTGCTCGTTGCATTTCTTTATTGGCCTGATGAGTGTTATTCTTAATTGCTGGCAAGTTGCTACAGTATATTCCGATTATCGGTAAAAATACTGATCGAAGGCAAACGAACCAAACCATAGCAAAAAATTATAGCAATTATGCAGTTAACAACTTTTTAGCATTACGTTCATATTTCTCTTCTTTCTGGTGGATTGGGGTGACAATTAACAGGGCGGCGGCACTCCTTCTTACACGACACAGTAGTTCCTAAAATAGAAATGATAATACGAATTAATTTTCGGCTGCAAAATGAGCAGACGTAATAAATCGTAGGCCATGCACATTTATTTATACGCCGCGCGGACCCACAAGCCAAGTTCCAGCAGTCGTTTGAAAAGTCTGTTAGTTTCCCATGGCGGACGACATTCAGCATTTGATAGACCATGGGCTCGTTTATCTCCTAGAATGGTGGCCGCTGTTCATTAACTGCCGTGGAACAACTGCCGCAACTGAGGAGTTGTGTGTGTCCAGCAATATGCGAGGCAATCGAAGAAATGTTTCGGTGCTGCGATACTAATAGAACAGGATAGCTGATATTCAGAAAATTATATAAGTGCGGGTCTACGGATTTCCTGTTTCAACTTTTATACACCTTCGCCAAAAGTACAGTTCCCACGCATTAACCTGCCAGGAATAACTCTGACAGGGACTACAGCAAAAGCGACAGTATACCGGTGCTTGCTGGAGTTTAACCACAGCTTGATTTCAGAACACGAAACGGATATGATCGTGAATGTTACAATTTGCAGGTGACCGTGAATGTGACCGCATTTTCTGTGCCCTCGGGTTACAATTTGCAGTGGTGCGAAATTCAGTATGGAGACTTAGTCATTTACACATATCGGGCAACGGTGAAATTTGCAGTGGTGACTGATTTCAATCCATCTGATCAAACGCCCAGCGTGAGAAAATTATCAAAGACAGCATTTGACGGTGGTGATTCTCGGTCTGCCTTAACACATCACACAAAAATCACTCTGATAATGCGTTCTTGTAATCTAGCACGCTCAAAAACTGCCTTGGTTTCCAGATCCTTCGGATTATTTATACATTGTGATTTTGATGCACCGTTGGAGGCGCTGTGAATAGTTGCTCGTGTATCAGATCGAATAGGTACTTAAAAGAAGGAAAGCAGTGTGATGAATCGAATTTTTCTCTGTTGCTGTTTGCTGATCCTCGGCCAATGGATAGGTTGTAAAGGTCAGGAATGCTGTTAGTAAATCTCCGAATATTCGAAAAACCGAATTGTACCACAAATGCTTTTCTAACTTAGGTCACTCCGATTTCCCGCGGTTTGATGGCACACCGATGACAAATCAGGAATGTGATGCGCGACCACGGAATAACTGCTGGATGGGCACGACAAGCTGCCTGACTACCCATCGCGTCCTGTTATGGCCGAGAACGATAGCGGTTTTGGAGTGTCATCCTAACGCCACTGATGATGTAAGGAAAACGTAAAGCGTAGGACTTGGAAACGGAGAACAAAGAGACGCAGCGGCAACAAATTGATACACTCTCTAAGTTGAGTAATTTCCATAGCACGGAAAACGTAAAGTGCCCTGGTCATGTAGTGCTCCAATCACAAGGCTAGGAGGTTGCGTTATGGCATTCTTCATACAGTATTAAATCAGCCAATGAGTTCTCTTCAAGCCGCATGACTCAAGTCACTGGAGCACTGCACAAGCAGGTCATAATGCGCAGTGTATGTAAACGATGAATTCATACTCGGAACATGGGCATTTAAAGGGTAACTCAAGATGCGGCCGACTTTCTGAAAACACAGACTTATACAGTCGTACTGCAAATGAGTGTTGCTAGCATAAGCAATGTCAAGAACTTTTGCAGGACTTCCTCAGCACCACCCGGAGCATCTCCTCCAGCAACCCCAATCGAGCCGTTATGGCATTTCTTCACGAAAGCATCAGATCGATCCCACAAATTCTCGAGCCTATAAAGACTCAAGTCGTCGAGCTGTACTTCTTTGCATGGAAAGGAAAAACAGTCACCTCAAGGATCGCACCATTAATGCTACCGAATCTTCTCCTGCTGTACTTCCACGCATGCTCTAATCTGATCATAAGGAAAAGGGATATATCATCATTTACGAACTTGCGAATCATCGACTTTTACCAAACCACGTTCGAATCAATCGAACCCGGGACCTTCCAGGATCTCCCGCATCTGAGTTCTCTACCACTGGAACATTGGAATGAAAATCTTCTGGGATCAACGGATCAAGATCTCCACCGGAACTTCGGGCTCAGTTGCGAAAAGTTCACTGTGACTGTGACTTTGCGTGGTTGAGGAACTGGTTCGATGCCCGACCAGAACTTTTGGATGACCGAGCCGAAGGGGAACTGTATATCATCGGCAACAAGCTCAGTCCTCGTGTGCACGATGCGTTTGTTGTTGTTGACTGTGCGTCGCAAAACTTGTCGTATATCAAGAGAGAATCTTTCCAAGAACGTTCTCGCCTTAAATTTGCCATTAATGCTCCATGCTAAGAGGCAAAAAGAATGTTTTCATTTGTGACGCATGTCGTTAGCACGTACTCGTCAAGTGTCGCAGACTTGCCTGAAAATGTCGCTTTACTGCAGATTTGCTCTGTGCATTTTTTATTTGCCTGATAATTGCCATTCTTGATTTGTACTAAGCTCTATAGCATACTGTATTTTGATTATCAGTGAAAATACTGACCGGTACGGCGGCCCCTCTTACATCCATTTACCGGTGGTCATGTCATTTTAACTGGACGGCAAACTTCGCAGTACGCAAACACTTTCTTCGATATGTCGATAAATAAGTCGCTGTCTCATACATTTGACAATCAAAAATCAAGGAAAAGCAATCGAAAACATGCCGGCAAGCGATAGGAAGATAATGACCGAAAAAGATTCGTAGACGTCCGGACAGAAATTTCATCTTTCCTTTGGACCACGGTTGATATCGATCCTCTCTTCCAGCTGACACCAACGAACCGATGACTGATTGCAGGCAATCTGATCACACCCTCTGCCTTTGAAAATTTTCCCACGCTGTCTTATACGATGTTGATTATCGGACTACCGCAACAAATTAGACAATATTAGTAGTCTCGTTTACAAATCGGTGAACTGATTTTGATCCGCGCGCTCTTTTCTGATTCCGTTGGAGATTCTCTGAATAGTTGCTTAGTAGTTACATCCGAATTGTACAAAAGAAGGTAGCAGTAGCGGTAGGATGGATCAGATTCTGCTGTGTAGCTGTTTGCTGATCCTCGGCAACTGGAAGGTTTGTGAAGGTTAGTAAACTTCCGAATGTTAAAAAGCCGAAGAGTACCACAACGTCCTCTCTATCTGTAGGTCATCTCGATCTCCCGTTGTTTGATGGCACCCCGATGACAAATTCGGAATGCGACGCGCGACCCCGGAATAACTGCTGGATGGGCATGACAAGCTGCCTGACTAACAATATCGTGCAGTTATTGCCGACAACGGTAGCGGATTTGCAGTGTCATCGTAATGCCACTGCTGATGTAAGGAAAGCACAAACTTACAACCTGAAAATGATATGCGAAGGGACACGGGCGGTAGCACAATTTCATGTAAATGAGAAATGAACTAGGAATTCACAAAATCTTTTGACATTTGAATGCTAACACTTCATACCTGTACATTACCGCACTGTCGATGCATAATGATCAGAAAAACTGCAGTTCCAGCAGCTGATGGAAATCAAACTTCAGACAGGGAAAAGCCTAGCCAAACAATCACGGCAGAGTACACTAACCAGTACTGACCTACGTAAGTCCGGTGACTTCGGTCTTCCCCAGTTAGATAGATGCTCTTGACAGTTTTTATGTAACCAACTCGCGATGTTTGACTAACAACCCAACAATAGCAAGTCAACGTTTGCAGATTTGAGTAGTTATATCTGCTATCGTTCGAAAGAACGTAGTGTGTAGTTGCAAGACCTGCTGTCAAATCTTTCCAGATGAAAACAGAAAACAGCCCAGAGTTGCTCTAAAGCTGTGGCGGAAAGTCCATACAATTCCGTTGAAGTTACAAGCCACCTCGCGACAATATGAATAATGTACAAAATGCTGAACTTTCTTAGGAATGTAATGCAACGAAGCCGGCGCTAAAATAACTACTGCTGTTGCAGAATATTGTACTGTAGTGGCTAGTTCGCGGAGTAATGAAGGCCGACTAAGGAAATTTTCGTTTTTGATTTTGAATCGCCTTCGAACCTGAAGCATCTGGCAAGATTCACAAGAAGATCTGGGATCTGCAAATGACGCTCTTTCGAACGAAACCAAACATATTGAAACCCGCAAACTTCGGTTCTCTATTGTTGAGTTGTACGGTGCGTCGCTGCTGTGTTCAAAGCCGTTCATTGACTACCATAGGTATCACAATGACCATTTTACCTATGTACATGTGTCGGAAATACACCCCCGACTGCACGAATGTAGCTATCATAAGGTCTATACATCACAGTACACAGAAACACGCTCACACGCGCACGCCCCCTGTTGGCTGCTCTGACTACTGAAATGGCCATTGGTTCGCAGACCTGTCTTATAGTCACAAAACTTTACTGAACCAGTGAAATCCATTTTTCTACTGCATTTGCTTGTAGCGGAAAAGTCTCTTCTTAAAAAACGCACAATGTATGTTGATGACTTAACTCTACAGGACGTTCTGAATACCGCCCGAAGCATCTCCTTTACCAACCCCAATCGAGCCGTTACGGTGTTTCTCCGCGACAGAAACAGCTCAATTCCACAAATCCTCGAGCCGATAAGGACACAAGTCATTGAGCTGTACTTCATGGCATGGGAAGACAAAACTGTGACCTCAAAGATCGCACCGTTGAGTCTACCAAATCTTCTCCTGCTGTACTTCCACGAATGCCATAATCTCATTATAAGAAAAAGGGATGTGTCTTCATTTACGAACTTGCGAATCATTGACTTTTTCGTCACCACGATAGAATCAATCGAACCGGGGACCTTCCAGGATCTCCCGCAACTGAAGTCTTTACCACTGGAACATTGGTATGAAGGCATTCTAAGACCGGCCAACCAAGATTCTCCACCGGAAGTTCGGGCTCAAATTCGAAAAGTACACTGTGACTGTGACTATGCGTGGTTGAGGAACTGGCTTAATGACCGGCCTGAACTTTTGGATGACCGAGACGAAGGGGAACTGTATGTCATTGGCAACAAGCTGAGTCCTCGGGTATGGGATGCGTTTATTGCTGTCGACTGTGCTTCGCAAAACTTGTCGTTTATTGAGAGAGAATCTTCTAAAGATCGTTCTCGTCTTAAATTTGCCATTAATACTTCATGCTAAGAGGCATGAAGAATGTTTTCATTAGCGACGCATATCGCGCCAAGTGTCGCCGTCCCTTAAAAAGTCGCGTTGCTGCAGACTTGCTCATTGCATTTCTTTATTAGCATGCTAATTGTTATTCTTCATTGCTGGCAAGCTGTTACAGTGTATCTCGATTATCAGGAAAAATGCTTGACCGAAGGCAAATGAACGAAAACCACAACAGAATTAGCAGTTATGCAGTTGCATACGTTGCGATAATATTATCATTTTCATCAACATTTCTCTTGTAACTGCATCGAAAGAACTTAGAAAGGATGTTCCAGACCATTAGGACGGAGCCGAATGTAGTACGTTTGTTTGACGGTCCCGTTTAACTCGTAATTCCAACGTTGCGGGGTACGGCCGCCCCGTTAACATCCCTTTACCAGTCAAGTGACCATCGTACCCCAGGGCGGACGGCAAGCTGCGCCTTACGCAAACACTTTCTTGATATGCCGGTAGATAGTTCGGCGTCTCATACACTGGACAATCCACAACCAAGGAAATGCCAGCAGTAACAGCGCCGCAACCCGATAGAAAGCCAAGGATAGGAAAACATTCCAAGACGTCTGGACAATAATTTTGTCTTTCCGCTGGATACCATTGATATCGGTTCTCTCTTCCAGCTTATACGAACGACCTCTTCCTTTATGTGCGGCGACGAAATCGGCTTTCTGCTGCTTGTACGCTGCACTGGCTCGCTCATCGGCCAAGACGTACTCGACGAATAAATTGACTACATGGTAGGCACCCGAATCCAGAGTTCGCAGATCGTAGGACGGTGTGACGTCTTCCCAGTGATTATAGACAAACTCTTGCTCATCGGTCCAAAGGGTGTTCTTGTCTGTGCGAGATACCGTAGAGGCCGGTTCCTCGTTTACATTTTCCGTAGTCACAACTCGGCCTTTGTCATCAAAACAGCTGATGCGCCAAACTATTCTTGGTCCAGCTAAAACAATGCGACGAGATTGCTATATTCGAGCTCGATCCCTTTTGAAGTGAAACTAAAACTAAGTATACGATGCACCTAGCAGTTTATACATACTCTTACATCATTAGACATTATATTTCAATTCATTATACCTTACCGGACTGCAATACGTACCTTTTTTAACGCTCTCCACATACTGGATGAATTCCGCTTTGCTGACCATTTCCCCCAGGACCCTGTTGACCTTGTGCCACCGTAAGGCAACCAGTAAATAAGCCATGTAGCCGGCAACCAGGAAAACGTAACCACAGACTTTTGCTGTGCCCCGGTATTCGAATCTCCATGGATAATGAAAGTAGGAAACTAGGAGCAAGAACGCACCAATTGCGGGAATGGCAGCGAGTGACGTGTACAGAAGACATGCCACCATGCAGTCCCCGGCGTCATCCGTCGAATGGGTTTCGATGGTGATTGTTGATCGTGGAATCTTCCCCTGTGGAACTTTGCTCCGAATCATAGGGACTCTTGTCTCATCCGTGACGATAGTAATGTCGACATCTCCGGCCTCCTTCGTAGCGTGCTCTTCTTTTGCCATTTTCTATTGGGTACTCTTTCAGGGAAAGAACTTGGTCTGTCAAGGACACACAGCGCATCAGGCCAGATGGTTCCCAATGTTGAACTGCATTTCTAAAGCCATTTGGAGAACTGTACACTTATGCTCTGAATACTAGTGTACATGATGAGCTGCAAAAATTAAAAGGTAGGGAATGTAAGCGAATTTGAATCCGGATGGGAAACAAACGTACAGAAAAGCCACTTCAAGGGAAAAATTACTGGCTAAACATTTTATTTGATGCTGATAACTTTGTGCCGTTAAAAAGTCGTACAGCTCATGTAAGTACCTGCTAAAGCGCTTGCGATCGAAGATACTGGGCTGATCTTCCATCAGAGCTACTGTGAGCGTGTATCAGGCGACGCAATGCATCGGATGCATAATAAATTTATCGATCGACCGGCATGCCGCTCGATTGCCAGTGTCTTGCAATCCCGGCACGCCTACCTTTATTATATAGTTTTTTATTGAAGACGCCACGCGGACACCTTTTTGTGTAAAACAATCGACGAAGATCTGTGGTCAGCAGCCTTTTTAAAAAAAAAGTGAACAAAAGAAGTGGAATTTGCACTGTGCTCTTTTCACAGTGAATCTGCTTAGCGTATGTATCTGTAGAGTTGCACTGCCCATCAACTTGTGTGGAAAACCGCTGCAACCGGCACCTTGTGGCGAAACTATGACAGCTGCAGTAAGGGTATAATAGATTGTTTGTAACGGCTTACAAACTAACTAACTTCGCAAGAATTATCAAGGGTGCTGTGCCGCGTAGATCGCAGTAAAGAATACTAGCGCTGCTTAAGTAGAAAAATAATTTTATTTTCATAGCGTAGCGCATGTTTTCTACACTCATCCCATCGG
Source organism: Paramacrobiotus richtersi (assembly GCA_034698045.1). Lineage (NCBI taxonomy): Eukaryota > Metazoa > Tardigrada > Eutardigrada > Parachela > Macrobiotidae > Paramacrobiotus > Paramacrobiotus richtersi. Next base: position 9,011 of record JAQGAU010001749.1, on the reverse strand, counting down.
TGCCAGTACCGTACATCTCGTTGCAATTTCTGAATAACGCCAGAAGCGGTTGGCTACGTAAATCGTGTGTTTGTAAAGTTCATGGTTTTCTGCATTCATAAAAACAGGCTTCGCCGGACTGCAGAACTCACATCCGGCATTAGGAAAACAATAAGACAACAGTTACTATCAAAGAGTATGGATTAAGCTTTGCTCCACAATCCACCTCCGGTGCCATCGTTTCCACGCGGTCAGAACCGACAGCCGAATCTCCTTGAACAGCGTAAATAACACCACCTACACAATCAAATTACTGGGTAATACTATCGTTCCGCCAGCGTCACAATTATGACTTATTGTAATACACCCGACATTAAGCGGCTTCCTTGACGAGTAGCCCCATTAGCCCACTTACCGTATTAATAACATAGGGCGTTGTGAAGACAAACGAGAGAAACAGCTCCAGCACCGCACTGCGCTGCTGTCCAGCTGTGGCACTGTAAATCCCCGATGGGATCAGATAGAACATTAGAAACGAGAAATACAGGGATAATCGGCCCATAATCCCGTTGCCGACATTGCAGCCCGGCGCGGATGTCACCCGCTTCTTCCAGCGGGCCCGCGTTCGGACGGAGGCACGTTGTTGGATCTCCTGATTGGTTTTCCGCACTTGAATAACGATCAACAAATAGAAGACGGATGTCAGTGCAAAGGGAAGGTAAATGCCCAGGAAGGGAAGCCAAAAGTCAAGTGGACATTTCCGGTGGGAGAGCCATAAATGCCACGGTGAAAACCCACAGTCTGGGTTGGAGAGAAATGGAATGTTTAGAGTAACCGGAATCAACCAGCTACAAAACACTCACGTTACCGAGACACTTATGTAGTCAGTGTAGTATGACAACAGGAGCAATGAAATCAGGAAACATACATTATGTAAAAATGTTTATTCGGCATTTGCCCAGAAATGATGTTGACTAAATAAATTTCCAGAAATCAAATCATGAATTTTCCCAAAAACAATTAGCTATAGCACGCGAAGGAACAGTAGCCAAAATGAACTAACGTCACCGCGGATAATTTCCAAGCTTAATTATTAACATTAATAAGTGTGCTCTTGGTCGCACTAAGTATTTCCACAATTTGTTGATAATTTGTTGTTAATCGGGGAGCATCGACGAAGGAGCTGTTTAAGTTTTTAGGTCGTAAACTTTTCGAGAAATCGGGTGACCCACGCTCTGGATCATTTTTGAAACAACGTTTTTCTGTCGCTATTGTTAAAGGCAATGCCGCCGCAGTTTTGGGCGCGTTGCCAAATGTTAAGGCGCGGGTAAATGAACGAGATGAAATTGGGTGTTTTAATAATTAGCGTTTCAAAAACTGTAGTGTCTTATGCGCCAGCGTTGTCATTATGAAAGGAATAAATTACACGATTTGTTGTTAAAAGCACCAATCGCCAAGATACTACTTCTTAGCTAACAAACTTAAATCATAATTAAAGATAGCAAAACAGCGTGGTATTTACGTGTCTTCTTTATGTATGTATGTGCAGATTAATAGCAAACTGTTAGGATTGCTATTGAGCAAACGTGCATGATTCTCTTCGGACTAAAGAGAATAAAGAGAATAGGAGATTAAGTTATATAATTAGATATGCGAACAAACCTGAAAGCAATCTTGACGAAGATAAACTTTCTTAGCCGTCGACACAACGGGATGAAAACATTGCATAACCGATGCAGGGCCAAGAAGAACCACGACCAATAGGTCGCGTGTAGGTTGATCATGAATAGGTAATGAGCGCACAGTTCAATTTCCGGCGGAATAATTGTTGAATGTCGGCGATCATGGCCTGCACAGATGAGGACCGCCCGGACCGGCATACTGATGGTCGTCATCAGCAGATTCGTTGTGAAGTAATTGAAGATGAGAATACCGGCTGAAGTACTCAAGAAGGTCGTCGCACAAAATAACGACAGGTAGATTGAGTGTACCAGCACACCGAGAACACAGGCGATGAGGATACCGATAAACCAGATCAGTATAAAGGATTCTTCGTTGGTTTCGGTTGTCCAGAACACGGGAATGAGGATCTCGTCAGAACTGTTCATTGTAGCTTGATAAAAACCTGCGATCATAACTCGATCGGCGTGAAAAGCTGTTTCACAAATTCTTCAACATTGCATGGTACTGTACATGCCGAATACTGAACGATCAACTAACTTCAAACACAGTGAAACACGGCATGTTCCTAAACTGATCACTTCTACCAACCTAAATCCCGAATCAAACAAATATTGCCCAATCCGTGTGGACCGGATAATCCATCCAATAAAAGGTTAGACAAACACCCCACGTACGTAATGCACCGGACAATCATGTGCCACGCACTGACACTTCCCGCGAAAATCACGTCATTCAGATAAAAGTCCGCCAAAACGTGCTGAATAGGTTACTCAAGGGATAAAAGTCACGTTCGCCTTGCGGGCATGCGCGGTTGTGCCTGATTACGTAATGGTCCACCGCCATTGATTAGCGCGATCGATTAGCACTTAAATAAAGGGAAGATTGTCTTTGCACGGCTCGGCAACTGGGCGGGAAGTGAGACAATCAGACGCGTCTGCTGAGGAAGATCGCAGTTTGTAAGTGCCGGCTGGAGAGCAACGGCTGCGCTAATGGGACACTCTGAGAGTGGCGGATGGAAGATCAATAGGTACTCCGTACGGTGTATATAACTTTAAAGGTCAGGATTTCAGGATAATAGTTGTCTCTAGCCTGTACTTTAATAACGCTCGTTAATGTCACGTTTCTTAAACGATTTACGTTGCTATATATTTGCACTCGAAAGCCAGTTCTGAGTGATTAACTTTTGTGGTGGAGCATGAATAAGCGTGAAACTTTACATTAATGTTGCTCTTCTACATGCTTATACTTTGTGTTCTCTTCAAACTCTTTAATTTGTTCACAAACACTGCATATTGTATGCTTTTTCGGCTTGCCTGATTAAAAACTTGTCACAGTGATAGCCTGTTTGGTATGCATGAGATTCAGTGAAAAAGTTTCCCCTCCGCCGTGTGTTGGAACAAGCACCATAAATACACATCGATTGGGTGCAGACTCCAAGCGGCGCATAATAATCAACGGTTATTACACAACCCTGTCTGCTCTTCCACACACAGACCGTATAGACCATGCGTCAGCTCGATCCCATTATTAGCCAGCCAGCATGCGATAGAATACCGAGTGAAAGAAAACCGGTATCGTTCAGTGTGTAGAAACACAAGACCCTGGCACAGTGCTGCACGTGCTGGTTCACACAGATCTTCGTTTTCTTCGTTGATTTGTCGGTTTTACTCATCCTATCCCACGATGCCTCTGGACTTTCTGAATAAACTGGGCATCCGGCCGCCGCCGATGAACATGCGGACACTGCAGGGTATGGGACGGGATCTGGGATTGTTCAATCAGTCGGTCACACATAAAAAGCAGACGTACGCGGCGTTGAAACAGCAGTGCCTGCAGTCGGGGACGTTGTTTGATGATCAGGAATTCCGCTGCGAACCAGCCTCCTTGTTCTACACCAATCAGCACAATATTCCCGTGCAGTCTGTCCAGTGGCTCAGACCCAAGGTAAATGCGGAAAATGGGAAGGTAGCGCGCTAACTGAGAAATAATCAAGAATGCTTGGAAAGTAGTGAAACGGAGAGTGATCGTGAGCAGGCTCTGTACATTGCGTATTTGTGGGAAATGTAGGCTTAATAAGCTCGTCTCGGTAGTCATTACACAAAGCACTTTCCGTGTTTTCTTTGCAACAGTACGGTAATCCGTTCCGCTGATTCTGTTTGTCAGGCAGTATTAAATTTTGGAATATAAATTACGAATAAAGTTTGGTTTGTTGGATCGGATTTTGAGCGAACAAGTAAACCTGCGTCGGTTCAACAGGACTTAAAAACTAAAAAGTAAAACGCTGCCCAGGGGCGGATAGCACCTAAAAAGGCTTCGGCTCGGTAGATATCTTTTGTTGTAGACTTGCAGTTGCAGTCGAACGCGCTGTCAATTTTTCAAAGTTGAAAAATTAATAATTTATTTTTTCGTGAACTGTTTAGCGATTTCTTTTAGCATTTTTTCCATCTAGGAAATTAATCCCAACGCCAAATTAGTCCGCAGCAGCGGCAATTCCCCGGACGGCACGGGGCGGAACGACCAGCTGGGCCGTGATGTCAGTCAAGGCCAAATTGGTAACTGCTGGTTCGTCGCTGCTTGCTCGGTTCTGGCCGAGTTCCCCAAGCTATGGCGCGCGGTGAGAACCCTCACCTATCAACCCTGTTATCCGTGTTATATTGTCCGTCTCTCCAGGTCATTCCGGATCATCCAGAGCAGGAGATTCAAGGCGGCACCAGTGCGGGCTACGCGGGTATCTTCCATTTTCGTTTCTGGGATTTCGGGGACTGGGTCGATGTGGTGGTGGATGATCGGCTGCCGTGCGTTAATGGCCAGTTGATCTTCTGTAAATCCAAGCAGGGAGATGAGTTCTGGGGGCCTCTTTTGGAAAAAGCTTATGCCAAGTACGTTCGAACAAAAATGCTAATTTTCATGTTTCTGGCGATTGCATGATTGGTACGAGACGCTTGACGATAAGTTCCATGTACACGCGCTGGTAGAATCGTATGGTCATGACAGGGAACTGGCTAATTGTGTGACAATTTCTTGCTTTTCAGTTTCATTTTTTTGTTTACAGGTTGCGTGGATGTTATGAGGCGCTTGACGGTAAGTACTCTGTATGCGATTCTGCCGCTTAGGTGCTGACAGGGAATTGGCTGGCTAGGCGGCAATTTGACCGATGCGTTGGTGGATTTTACGGGTGGGATGGCGGAAAGTGCGGATCTGAAGACGGAATACCAAGGCGCGCAACAGCAAACGGCGCTGTTCAATCTGATGGAGAAGGAACTGCAGTTTAATGGACTGATGTGCGGTGCCGTTGCTGTAAGCGATAAGCTGTTAATAATAAAATTACGTTTCTGTTGCACATACCAGAAGATTTGGATACCGTCGATCGTGATTCGCAAACACACTGAAAACAGTCTTAACAAGCGAGAGAGACAGCAGAAAAATAAATCAGTTAAATACTTAACATTTTACGGATTCGTTGTAGACTTGTAGGAAACGTGTTTGTATTCTTTTGACATTTTAAAGCTAAATTAATTTCGAAAAATTAAAGAAATGGACCAATTCAAAAAAATAATTTAAAAATTATGTTCAATGAAAAGAATTTTTCAATGAATTTCAAAAGAATTTAAATAAAAAAATGTTTTTTTTTGTGTGAAATAATTACGCGCTTTTATTTAGATTTATTCGCGCGAGGAGATGGAGGCGGTGATGGGCAATGGACTGGTCAAGGGGCATGCCTACGGCATCACCAACCTGAAGACGGTGAAGAACAGCGAAGTGCCGGGTCTGCTGTCCTTCCTGGGCATGGGCGGGGGGACGGCGGTGCGATTGATCCGGCTGCGCAACCCCTGGGGCCGCAAAGAGTGGACGGGACGGTTCAGCGATGGGTAAGTGAACCATTTCGACATCTGATGCGATTTTGTACGGATATTCTGTGGTCGAAAAATTGATGAAATTATTATGTGAAAAAATAGGTGGAAATGTTCAGGAACTGAAAAATGACTGGGATTTTTCTTTGTAAATTCTGATTTTATAAATGCTTAAAATCCGTTGCAAACAGATCCGAATAATCCCCCGAAAAGCCGCAAAATCAACCGTTTTTTTCATGCGGTTGGTATCTTGTACAATCAACAACGATTTCGAATTATCAGAAATAGTTTTGTTATTACAAATATTTTTTCCTTGCCAAACCAGTTTTTTGCAAATGTTTCCTACTTTTCGCGTAGTTTTTGAGAATGTTCTCCCCGATTTCTGTTACTTCGTTGTCGTTTATTAATGTCGGTTATAAACCTTTCGCAAAAATTTAAATTAAAATAATATTAAAAAAATTAGACATCTGAATTTGAAAAGAAAATAACTCTTAAAAAACAAGATTAAAACGGTCAGAAAACTAATAATTCATTTTCTTTCATGAAAATCGTGACAAGAGATATGTTGTTTTGATATTTATATTAATAATTGATTTACATAGTGGTTAGAGCTCGGTTTTCGGAATAGATCGGCCGAATGGAACAACATCAGCCAGCAGAAACGCCAGGAACTCGGTCTGGTCTTCGAGGATGACGGGGAGTTTTGGATGGCATTTGATGACTTTTGCGAGCATTTCTCCACCGTCTCCATCTGTCGCCTGATCCACACCAGCTTTATCGGGACGATCATGAGTGGAGGCGCGAAAAACTGGAGCGAAGGCGTCTTTAAGGGCGTCTGGAAGCGACCGGACAAGGCCGGCGGATGTGTCAACAACCGCGACAGCTTCTTCGGTAATCCACAGGTGAGCCGTTATATAGCCGCAGTCAAGCCATCTGCAAACAAAAAGTACAGTAAAATTGATATTTAATGCATACTTATTTTATATTTATTAATACTTTTTTGAAGTAATAAAAATAGGAACACAATTTGCTATTCACGATATTTCTAGATTAACTGGTGGATTTTTCAGAGTAATAAAAGTAGGAACAACTGCTTGATTTAGAGCCATTTGAACTTTTAATACAATAATTATTTGCTCCGCTTTTAACAGCATGCCAATACGTTAATATTAATAATACAATTTTTAGCGTATTTTTTACCTTGTTTACGTTCACGTTTTTATTACTTATTTTTCCAGTTGTTTTATTTGCATTTTTCTGATTATATTTTACAATTGTTTTAATATTATTTTGGCTGAGTATTATTTTAAGAGGTCTGGCTCAACTGGTTTGACCTTCAATATTTGAAGTAAAAAATCAAATTTGTAAAACAAAAATGTATACAGTAAATTTAGGTTAATCTACCAAATATTTCAGTCCTTCAAGCGGATGAAAATTGTTGAAAGACTTGATCTATATTTAGTCAAAAACATGCTGTTCCGTTTCAGTATCGTTTCGACGTGGCCACGGCGGATGAGCCCGTGCTGATCGGGCTCTCCCAGCGCGACAAACGCTACCTGCGCTCGGCCGGACAGGAGAACTACCAGGCCATCGGGTTCTACATGATGCGCATCGAGTGCAACCGCAAGACGCGGGTCCGCCTCTTCAAGGACAAGGCCGGCATGTCGCAGTACATGCCGACGCGTACGGTGACGCTGCGGACCACGCTGAAGCCCGGGCGGTACTGCATCATTCCCACCACCTTTGAGCCCGGTCAGGAGGGGGATTTTCTGTTGAGGATCTATACCAGCGTCGACTGCAATGCCGGGTAAGTGGGGGACGAATTAAATGTGATTTTAATGTGATTAAATGGATTTAATTCGATTTAACCGGAATTTATGGATGCCATGACGTGATAATGTTTAATTGAGTATTTATTGAATTATTATTATTTAGAATTGTTGTCATTATTTATAGTTACTGTTAGATAATTGAAGAGCTTATGGTAAATTTATTTGATTATAAATACCGAAGTTATCGATTTTTATGACTTATGGCATTTATAGCCAATTTGTTTTAATGGGTTAAACATTTTATCCAGTTTAATTTATTGGGTTAAATTTTGCTGTTTTAATTGAAATTAAATTAATGGCCATTTAATTACCAGATTTCCGGGTGAAAATTCTTCATCCCGTTTCCGTAGGGCGGTCGTACTGGTGTCATGTAATTCAGAATTTTTAATTGGGGAAAATACGCAGTTCATGGTGTCGGAAAAGCGACTTTTGTATGTATGGTCGCATATTGCTGTTCGTCAATTTGTTGTGATTTTGAAATTAACCATATCAGTTTGTATTCATTATTTCAAGAAAGACCGGTTATGCTCGCGCCGGGTGTAGGGCATTCAAGTACGAATTTTACATTAATTTTGGCACCGCACTGATCAACGTTGATCACGAACGGTTTTGTCACGCTTTAGAACGTTGTTTACAGCCGCACAATTCCGGGAATTTTCCCGGCGTGTATCGACTGTTTGTCCAAGTGCATCGATCGGGCAAGTGTCTGCAACTTTGCATGCCTGGAGATCGTTTATCGGTTCATTTAGCCGATGAATTTAAATATTGGTGCAGTATTTGTTGTCGCCGAAAATTCCAATTATTATGAATTAAAAATCATGGAATCTTAAATTTGTAACAAATAAAGTAAATAGTAAATTCGGTAACGATGAAAATAAACAAATAAATCGAGTTAAAATTAGTACGGACATTTAATTCTTAAATTAATAAAGAAATTAACCAGAGTCAGATTAATATGTAAACGTCTTGTTTTTTAATTAAAATACATTAAAATAAAAATTGTTGTAATTCTAGAGAACCCACGTTTTACGTAATACGTTGTACACATTGATAAATAATATTTTTTAATGCCAACGTGTTTTTATTGAAATCGGTTGCGTGAAATCATGCTAATAATTATACAGTATGTTGGAAATCATGATCTTGAAAATAATCTCTCTGATTGTTTAAATCAAATAAATAAGCAATACAGTCGCGTTGCGGCAACGTGTATTGGTCTAATCCAACGCACAAATTTTTCCGACCGTTCCATCGATGGGAAAATTTGAAGGTCAAACGGTGTGACTTTGGACGCGTGCAACCGGCTTCCGGATGTGCATTCCATATTTGTGTGGTGTGCTACTGGAATTGTAGTTGGATTCCATAATTCACAGTGAAACGAATTTAGCGCCATACATTTTTGCACAGAAACTTTATAAAAATATGTATTCGTTGTTAGAAACAGTAAACATAACAAAAACAACCGATGTAGCGGGCCAGAAAATGAGTTTGGCAGCCAGAAAGAAAACCGACGTACTGGAATGGAAGTACCAACTCTAGCCGCCCACACACCTGTACTCGCTGCCCGTGGACTGGGAATTTTCCGAACCGTCTCGATCTTTCGATGGTCCAGCCCACTTGGCCTGCATCGCTATTTAAACCAGCGTCTTGGCAGCGGCTGCGTTCA
>JAQGAU010001748.1:0-17862 GCA_034698045.1 Paramacrobiotus richtersi | reverse complement strand
ACCCTGGCGATGAGAATAAAAGATCTTTTTACTAACATCATGAAGTGCAGCGAAAAAGTTCTGGAATGCGGTTCTGTTAAAACTTTTCTGGCTCGTGTTAAATCGAACAATCTCTTTTAAAGTTTCTTAATTCCTGTTGTTGTTTTCTGTAGTACATATCTCATAATGACCAGACTTTGAGTGCCATGGGTTTGTCTGCTCGTCAATAAACTAAGCTAGACTAAACTAAATTAACAATGTGTCTGTAGATTTTGATAAGGGATTCCTCCCTTGTATCTGTGGACGTTAAACATTAAACTAAACTAAACTAAACTTTTATCTGTTCTGATCAGTGAAAACACTGGCTGTGTATTAAGCTCAGAAAGCACAGCCAACGGCAAGGACTGAAAGAAGGCAAGGACTAAAAGAAGACTGAAGGAATTGTGGCCGGCTGGTGGACAAAAGGCCAGTGGTGGTGGACACCAGGCCAGCCAACATTTCACATAATCATCATTTCGATATCGTCTTAATCCGCCGCAATTTAGTTTTTTAATTTTCGTTTTGGTGTAAGCTTGCTTCCGAATCGTTAAAGTGGTTGATCGGTTAAGAATTCGCAGAATGAAAGGCAAAAATTCATCCCAGCTTGCGAACGTTGCGTACCATCATATTAACATGCAACGATTTAACGACGAAAAGCATGATTTTCTGGAGCAGATTTTATGTTCAGATGATAATACTGCGGAATTATTCTGTGTTACCGAATCCCATCTGACAGGATCTAATCCATCTAGCATGTACAACATCGCGAATTATACACTGATCAGAAAAGATCGCTCCAAAGAATATCGAAAGCAGCGTGGTGGTGGTATTCTGCTCCATATTCCTTCTTATGTTTCTTTTACCCGTACTGATTACCTCCCGTACACCCCTATCTCCCCCAGTGGGGAACCCACTCACCAAAACCAAAATGAACAAGAAAAATTTCTATAAGATGTTACACCGATTAAGACTGTGGGTCCGCTCCACGTTGTAGGTGTACGCATTGGCTGGGTTCAGTGATTCTTCCGCTTTCGCTTGTGGGGCTTTCGCTTTGCTCAACAGATTCGTTCGTCCCTCTGGTCAAGTTCATCTGGAACTTCAAGTTTCGTTGACAGTGGACTCATTCTTGCTGCTTTCGCACTCCCGTTGTAATCCGATGCACCGCAATCCATAAGTGTACATGCGCTGACCGTAAGTACACTCTCGTCATCGGTCACTCCCACTTCCGGGGCGAACGATGGTGACGTTAGGGCAACCGCCCACATTCCCATTCGACGTCTCCACCTCACCGGAAATTGTTGGCGCCACACAGATCGACGAGGTTTCTCAGCTCTCTTTCGATGGACTGCATCTTCTCCCACAAGTGGTCGAGAGATCGCGCGGCGCTCACTACCACGACCACTTCTGCTATCGTTCCGGCCACGCCCATTTAGAGGCAGGTTGTTATGCTTGTTTACGCTGGCACGACCACGCCGTCCTTCCCCTTGGACCGCTGCAACATCCACGACGGCTTGCTTTCGTCTGGAATTCTGTGCTAGCTCGAACTGCTCACAGATCTCCAGCGCTTTCTCGAGTGTGTCGTGCTCCTTGCTCAGTAAGTGCCTTCGTGTACTGTCGTTCTCTAATCTATTCAGGAACGCCGCTTTCATATTTTGTTCCAGAACGTCGGACGGAATTCCCACGGTCACGGCTTTCTTCCTACACTTATCTGAGAAGTCGAGGAGTGTTTCCCCGGGCTCCTGCTCCAGCTTAAAGTAAAGAGCTCACTCCGTCGATTTCAACGTTTTTTTCACGTACGCGTACTCCAGTTTATCAACAATTTGGGAGACACAGAAATCATCTTGATCTCGTGGCAAGCACATGCTATGAAGCATCTCCAGTGCATCCACTCCCAACGAGTTCAGCAGTAGCAGCTTTTGCTCTTCCGTTTCGATGACCCTTTTCAGCTTTACGCGGTTCCGCTAGCGGAACTGCCATGACCTCCAGTTCATGGTAGATGGTTCAAACTTCAGCAGAGGTGGATTCTCTCTCGAACTCGCGGCCCCTGATGTGGTTGATCGTTGTTTTCCATTGCGATTCAAGCGCTTCCGAAGAACAGAAGCACAACGGTTGAACAAAAAAGTAAAAGATGCAATCCCTGCGAAAAACAAAGCTTACAAGCGGTAGTCTGACAGCAGGAACACCCCCAAGTATGACGCTCGCAAGGCAGAATTTCGCCAGGCACGAGCCGAGGTACGCCGTCTAGTTCGCGTATCAAATGAACGCAGTGGCGCGTTTGGGGGGGCCGCCAGACCCCCTATGGCATCCCCCTGCCGCAATACTATAAGTGGGTTCGCCGAAATTTGACAGAAGGGGGGACCCTTCTGTCGGAGTTCGCTGGCACCCCCCTAAAAGGCGACCGAAACGCGCTACTGATTAATCGGCTCGTCCTGGACCCTTGCATCCAGGCAGTACAGTATGTGCATGTCGCTAAAGATCGCTGTGCGATCAAAAATAAAATACATCGGGATGTCTGCCGATATTTCTTGACATTTAATAATCGCCTGTTCGATCGTAAGAAGGCGCAGTATGCTAAGCACGGCATTTAAAATTGTATTGAATTCCGTCAGAAAAATGGTCCGTGTTATTAGCATAGTGTGCCTCGGTTTTATGATCATCCAGCTAGCAGGTCAGCTGTTCGTGGATCTCTATCACTGAAAAATAATGAAATTCGCAAGAGCATGCCGTATTACCAGCGTGCTATTTTGCAGCCGGAGATCGTCCTGAGACTGGACCTTTCCAATGTGAATACTTTTCGGACGGAACTAGAAAATGCCGATACGAAAACGCGCCGGATCTGTCCAGTTCCTGGATAGACGGACAGTGGGAAGTGGACGATGGTAAACATTAAGCAGTATTCCCATAAAGTCTGCAATTCTGAATTCTTACAAAAATATTTCTTTTAATTAGTATCACGGCAAGGATATAATGATATGTATAATTAGAGTTATCGCTTGTCAACGCAAAACCGAATATTCCAGCTACAGTATTCGTGGTGATGCATATAATCTTTTTTTATGCGGCATATATCTGTTATTTATATGTAAATTTGGTGTATTTACTGCAGGGTTCTTTAGCAATATGTTGAACAGAAACCGGCCACAGGTCAAAGTGGGCAGTTGTCAGTTTGCCTTCAGCAGTAGTGGTTTAGTTAGCTGCTCAGGAATGCCAACATTTACTATGGATTTCACAGGAGGGTTTATTGGAAATGGGGGTGGTCTTTATTACTCTCCCAGCTACACTGGCTCTCCACGGGGTAGGTGATTTGATGTTGCAACGTATATTCGTAACGATTTTTACTATTTATTCGAAACCGATTACCCTTCAAAACGCATTTGCATGTAAACAACTGTTTTCCGCTAATTACAGGGCGACTTCGAGCGGCTCCTTGAGTCGGCATAATCCCGGCCCAGTAGGCAAAATGTCGGCAAGCCCAAGACACGTACTATGAAACATTCTTCGTACTATTAATATTGAATGTTTAACTGTACGTTGCTTTCATCATGGATAACCCTGCCGATAAATGAATGTGTATACAGTTTCATAGTGCACCTGTCTTTGAGGAGGGTTATAAATTATTAAGTACGCTGAAACTAAAACAAAACCACCGTGATCGAAATTCCGTAGGTCACCATCTGCACAAACTAAGTAACTTAGTTTGGCTTTTGCAAGATTCAATAATTATTATAGAGATTTTAATTACCTACAATCTGGTATCTTTTTCAAAGGGTTTTTAAAAACACGTCATGACTTGGAGCATATCACGACTGGAGCACCATGACCAAATCGTAATTGTTTCGTTTCCTTTATTGCCAAAGATTTCTTCTGAACTAAAAAGTGGCAGTTTTTGTGATATTCCGAATGCCATATGTTTACGAAAACCCAATGTGAGTATCAAGCAGCACTTTTTGTTTTTTAATTTGAATCGTTTTTTTTATTCGTTGAAATTGATTCAACTGCAACGACTGGCCAATGAATCAGTGGTGTTGGAAGCGACATTTGGCCATTATTTTGACCTTGTCCTAGTCAATAACGACATCGATATCACCATTCAACGACTGGAAATGACCATGGAGGATATTCATAGTCAGGCACAATGGGTACCCGTCAGCTGGGTGTATTAGTCGTCGTAAACTATTTGCTCCTTCCGTCAAATCTCTCAATTTGGGAACATTCAGCCACTGCGCATTGTTCAAGTGCCATTTTTTCTCGGCGTTACGGATGATTTCTTGTCTACTGTTTTTTTATTTCCTGATGGAAACTCAGTACTGTCAAGATGGCGGTTTTCTCTGAGTTGTTTATATGACTGATGTCGAAAGTATCGTTGGGAATTGTTGTTTGCAATTGGGTACCATGAACTTGGTCGTAGTTGTTCAGTCAGATACAAGTAGGAACAAAATACAAACTAAAAAGAAAAGCAGGTGATCAACTGTAATGTAGAAGACTCGGAGAACTGGGTAATCAAATACCATTTTGGAGGGTTGATTCTAACAGTTTTAATTCGCTGTCCCTCTTTTCCTTGGCCAGCGGACACTTGCGCGACTGTACTACCAATGTGTAATGTTTATGGCTCAATTACGAACTTTAGGAGCAATATTTGTAAGCATAATATTAGGAACTGGAATCACAAAACTCTGTTGCCGTTGTTTGTCGATTAGTAAGAAAGTGCGCGTCAATAAAATAGTCAATTATAGTATATCATCGTTATAGAGAATAGTGATAGCTATTCTGTGTACTCATCGAATTCGAAACTCGAAAGTATACTAAAATTTAATATACTTTCGAGTTTCGAATTCGCTTTAAATTAATATTATGCATCCGAATGGTATACTAGTACTGTAATCCTGTTTGTTTGTTAGCTGTTCAGCGGTTTGACCGTATTGGATATCATTGATATCAACCATCTTGGACGTTTGTACTGTATGTCGGCGTGTCGCGAATTATCGAAATGCGATCAAAAATACAGACAGATGAATATACGGATGCACATCGATATTTCTTGACAATTAATCATCGTGTTCGATCGCAAGAAGGCGCAGTATTATAAGCACGGCATTTAAAATTGTACTGAATTCCGGCAGAGAAAATGATCCGTGTTATTAGCATAGTGGGCCTGGGTTTTATGATCATCCAGCTAGCAGGTCAGCTGCTCCTGCATCGCTATTACTGAAAAATAACGAAATTCATACGAGTGTGCCGTATTATCAGCGTGCTAGTTTTGCAGCCGGAGACCGTCATGATCATGAGACTGGACCTTTCCTATGTGAATATTTTTCGGACGGAACTAGAAAATGCCGATACGAAAACGCGCCGGATCTGTCCAGTTCCTGGATAGACGGACAGTGGGAAGAAGACGATGGTAAACATTAAGCGGTAAAAGTATTCCCTGAAGTCTGCAATGCTAAATTCCCATAAAAAATATTTCTTTTCTATTATCGCAGCAAGAATGTGGACAGGGGTACCGTTTGTCAGTGCAAAAGTTAGATCTTCCGGCTACCCGCGATGATGCATATGTTCTTTTCTTATACGGTATACACCTGTAATTTTTACGTAAATTTGCTGTACTTGCTGTAGGGTTCTTTACAAACTGGTTGAATACAAAGGGACCAAAGGTCAAAGTGGGCAGTTGCTCATTCAGTGGTACTGGTGGTTCAGCTAGTTGTACAGGAGTTCCCACGAGTACTATGGATTCCACAGGAAGGTGGAGCGGAACGGGCGGTGGTCTTTCTTACTTTACCGGCTACATTGGAACTCCCAGGGGTTGGTGATTTGAATTTTTACCTTTTATCCGAAATCGATTACCCTTCAAAAAGCATTTGCGCATATGTTTTCGGCTTGCAGGGCGACTTCGAGCGGCTCATACGGTCGGCATAATCCCGGCCCATTAGGCACAATGTCTGCAAGACCAAGATACATATAACTTGCTACGAAACATTCTTCGTACTATGAAATATTTAACTGATACTGTGATACTATGGTACCGCAATAAACACTGATACTGTGTTTCTCTGATGGATAAGCCTACGTCTGATAAAAGAATGTGATATATATCATGAGGTTCCCAGTTTACAGTGCACCAGTTGTGTGTATGTACAGAGACGTATTCCGCAAAACGAAGCACTTCGACAAAAATTCCGTAGATCGTCATCTACATAGACTAGCTTCTTTTGTCTTTTGCAAGGTTGTTGAGCATTAATTTACTTACAATCTGGTATCTTCATCAATGTGTTACGAAAAAACGTCACGACCTGGAGCATATCACGACGTGTGCCACTGTGCACCATGACAAAATCATTTTTTTGTGTGTGCTTTATTGCCATAGATTGGCAAACTGAAAAATTTCTAGAAGTAATTTTTATTTTACTATAGTTGATAGGGTAACCAATATAAACAAATACAGAAGTACCAAAGCTAAAATTGTCGAAAAATATTGTTCAAAATTGTGCAAACAAATTTCGGATTGTTCCGGCCATGTTCTTATCTTTGGCTGGACTATGAGATGGTCAGAGAGTGATTATTTTTCGATAGTGCACAAGAATGTTTGCAATTGGTCTACTGCATTTGCTAGATTAATTTCTTACGAATAAAAAGCTACACGTTTATTTTTTCCCCTAATATCTGTTCGTGGGAAAAATAATTGTTTTATGATTCAGAGTTATGAGCTCGGCTCGATGTAGTATTATGATAAGCTATACTAACTTGAAAAAAAGTTCTCACGGTGAGTGCAGACATGTAAGATAAATCACAGTATTATTGTTCAATAAAAATTAATTTAACTGGTTCATCGGTTACTTCATTTTTATGTATTTTGCCTTCGATTTAAACTGATGGAAGCTCACAAGCTGAAACTACAAAGAAGCAGCTACTCAGCTGCAAAGACTAGAAATACCACTGTACTAATAAAACACTGCAGAGGACGAACGAATACCATTTTGCACAGTTTTCTCGATCAGTTTTAATTCAGTCCCTGGCCTGCGGTCACTTGCGAGACTAGTACCATTTTGTGATGTTTATGGTTCAGTTACGAACTTCAAGAAAAATATTCGGAAGCATAATCTTAGGAATAAAAAATTTCCCGTTGCCGGTATTTTTCGTGTAATGATAAAGTGCGGTTTCTTGTTATTCGTTGATATCGGTAGATTGCAAAGAATACTTCCGGTCCGACGCACCCAGTAGTCGGTATAGACCGTATAGTGATGAATAATTCCATGTATGGTATCCCGAATCCAAATTACTGCAAGAAGTTCACAGAATAGCGCTTAAATACACTGGAATCCTGTTTGTTTAGCTATTCATAATGCTGTAGGCAAACAAATTCCTCGTCTTAAAAATATACACAGTTTTGTACAGTTCACGGTTTGACCGTATCGATATCAATCGTCGAACGTTTGTATGCATCTTGCGAACGATCGAAATGCGATAGAACTATATAGGGATGCGTATAGCCGATATTTCTTAACACTTAATTATCGCAGGTTCGATCGTAAGAAGGCGCAGTATTGTAAGCAGGGCGAACGGCATTTACGGTTTTATTGAATTCCGGCGGAAAAATGGTCCGTAATATTGGTATACTATGCCTTGGCTTTATGATCATCCAGCTAGCAGTGGCAGGTAAGATGCACATACTCTTACTGAAATATACAAAAATTTGAAAGTGTATCCTGTATTATCACCGGGCTGTTTTGCAGCCGGAAACCGTCGTGAGACTGGCCCTTTCCAGTGTGAATTTTTTTCGGATGGAACTAGAAAATGCCGATACGAAAACGCGGCGGATCTCTCCAGTTCTTGGATAGCTGGGACCTGGGAAGAAGATGATGGTAAACAGTATTCCCATAAATATTTGCAGTTCCAGAAACAAGTTTTGTTTCTTTTTCCCCTCAACAAGGATGCATATATAGAGTGCATAATATCTGTATTTATGATAGTTATATTTTGTCACAAAATCTCCAAGATCTCCTTTTGAACGGTACATATGCTTGCAATTTTATGTCAGTTTTTGGTTTAATTGCTGTAGGGTTCTTTAGAGGATGGTTAAACACAAGGTTGCCAAAGGTCAAAGTGGGCGACTGCTCATTCAGTAGTGATGGTTCAGCTAGCTGCACTGGAATGCCAACGACTACTATGGATTCCACAGGAGGATGGAGCGGAAAGGGCGGTGGTTTTGTTCGCTTTCCCGGCTACATTGGCACTCCAAGGGGTAGGTCATCTAATCTTGAAACATGTTTTCGCAACCTTGAACGATATAATAATTATTTGCCGTTTGTATCTGATTATTCTTTAAAACGCAGTTTGCTTAACAGTTGCTTTTGGTTTACAGGGCGACTTCGAGCGGCTCCGGCGCCAGTCGGCATAATTCCACCACACTAGGCAAAATGCTTGCAAGGCCAAGATACAGTATACATATCCGAACTATGAAGCATTCTTCGTGCGAAATGTTCAACTGTACTTTGTTTTCTTGATGGTTAACTCTAGATCTACCGATAAATGCGTGTGATATATATCACGAATTTCAAAGTTTCATTGTGCGCCTACGTTATGTAGATGAGAAAAACTCCTGAATCTATACTGAAAACCTGTAAATTGTCATCGTACAAGTACGTTAATTTAAATATGTGATTCAGTTGTTGATTATATCCATTACGCATTCTGGAGCCAGTCTTATTGCACTATTTTTAATTACCAGCATTACATTGGACAGGATAATGTTCGGAATACTGGTCAGCTAGATAGATAGATTGTACGGGTCAGCTGTTTTTCATAAAATTACATGAAAGGGCGTAATTATCTGATGACCCCGGAAATCGCAACACTGAAAACCAACGATATCCATATATACGTGCTAGACTGTCATTTTTCGGAACAGTGCGATCTTGTCGTGGTAACAGAATGTTGTACTGAATTTGAACTGCCAATTGCAAATTTCGGAAGTTTCTACAACCAGATTTAACATGCGATAATCGACCAGTGGCGGTACGTAGCAGTCCTGCAGTCATGATCACGGACGTGGTTATATGGCTTAGCCTGTAGCTGTGTTGCGCCAGTAATTACAGCGGATTCCAGATGTAATCATAATAAGCCTTTTCGGTAGGGTTTCATCCGAGAAACCAGTTCGTCAGCCTTTAAACATTGTGCAAGCTTGTTAGATATATTCGAAACGAAACCAGCATAATTAGTACGAAACGTCTCCAAAAACGAAACGGTGTGCGGTTCTATCACAAGACGAAGGCCTCCTTCAGCGCTCTAGGGATCAGGCTCGAAGGTCGGTCGACATCTGGACACCTCAAACCGAAATGTAAATGCTGTCGATACACATTTATCTATGACCTTCATGAAACCTTTTTTCGTAATCGTGATAAATACGAACACAGTATTATCGCTGGCTATTTCTAAGTAGCAACGGGATATGCAAAATATAGTTGAACGAACTGCGTATATTTTTTGATTTCCTGCCACCTTCTAGCAAGACACCCAGTTAATTAGCGGTTGTACAATCACGTTCAACATAGAGACGAAACAACAGACGCTTAACGATGATCCTGGAAATCGGCATTACTTCGGTTGTTTTGATCCTGGTCCATTTTTTATATGAAGTATTAAGACGAAAATGGTTACAGTATCCACCTGGTCCAGTTGGTAAGCTTTTCCATGCGAATACATATTCTATAAAAGCTGAAGACGCAGGAATCATCTGAACTGTTTTAAATATTTTACATAACTAGTGAATGTGCATCCAAAATTAATGGTACCTGTATATAGATCGCGATCGGTATGCAATTAACAGTCTGTGGACGAGTTGGTAAATAAAGGATATTAAACATAATACGGTTAATTTAGTATCGAAAACGAAGCATGATAAAAGTGTTGAAGAAATTATAAAATTTGCCTTATGATTTTTTCCTGAATAAATTTGTTTGCAATATCCTTTACAAAAGGACTGCCACTAGTCGGCAACTTGCTGCATTTTGGAACTCTACCGCACCTTACCTTCCGTCAATGGGCCAAAGATTACAAATCGGATACTATATGCTGCAGGGTTGGTTCTCGTAATGTGATTGTTTTACACGACTGGGATACCATCAAAAAGGTGCTTTCGAGTGAGGCTTCCACTGGACGGGAATGCCTGACTTTTGGGACCAAGGATCTTCAACGGAAAGAGGGCGTACATTATGGTTAGTGGACAATACATAAATGCCTTTGCAATATTTTACGTATTTCTAGTTATACATGTACAGTGTCATTTTTTAAAGTATGTCCGCGTTAACGTTATGTTAACATTGCGCAACAAGCCGCGAAATTCAAATATAGATGTTGAGTTAAAAATTCTTGTTTCAATCCAGTACATTTCAAACATAAATCAACGTAAAACCCTTGGAGAATTCTAAGCCAGCTTCAGCTAGGAAGGATTTTGTCATTACGAGTGTTCAGCTTCCGGGGTTCTCAGACAATGACAGACAAACATCATTTTCGCGGAGACTGTCGCTTTTGGGCTGAAATTATTTCAAAATCGTAATCATGTATATTGTATACATTCATTTGTACCAGAAATTTAAATTAAGTTGACAAAAAGAATTTCCGGCCGGCACTGCATCCCTGTGCATACAATATCTCGGTGTAAACATTGTGACCCTATTGCGCTATAACCGAACATTGGGGCGAAAGGCTACTGCTGAACAATCTCTTGTCGTCGGAAGTGGATGCAGAAACGTTACATTAAATGTTTGCAAACCACAGTAAGGCAATTTCAGAAAAAACTACGGATTTTACCGGATTGCAGTGTGTTCTTGAGTATCTCATTTTTGTAGGTCTGCTACTGAGTGAAGGCGATTTGTGGAAAGATCAACGGCAGTTCGCTGTATCCACTCTCAAGTCATTCGGCATGGGAAAAACTTGGTTCGAAGGTGCTGTCATCGCAGAAGCCGAGGATCTTTGCCGTGTGTTCGAGAATTATCACGGTCAACCAGTGAACCCGGCCAAAGAGATCTATCCCTGCGTATCCAACGTAATCTGCGCTTTAGCGTTCGGGAAACGTTTTGATCGCAACAATGAGCAGTTTTGCAACCTATCGAGGTCGGTTATCGATCAGGTTGTCCAGTCAAAGGATGACTTCCTCTTTATCATGTGTCCATATCTTAAGTACATTCCTGGTCGCTTCCGAAATCGCTACAAGAAAGGTCAACATAATTATAAGCGGATCGTTGCGTTCACGCAGGATATTACGAAAGAACACAGAGAAGTTATTGCGCAAAAGCATAGTGCTTGGGATTATATTGATGCCTATATATCCAAGCCCAGTACTTCCAAAAATTCCGAAAAAAGCCCATGCAAAGGTATGTTTGTCATTATTAAAATAAACGTCATTCTACAGCCTGTAATCATATATGGTTCGCTTAACTGTGCATTTTGGCATACATAACTATGCATTTCAGATAAGCAGCTCGAAGTTGCACTGTACGATATTTTCGCTGCCGGTACCGAGACAACATCCACTACAAACCTGTGGTGTTTGTCGTTTATGCTGGAATATCCCGAAATAATGAAAAAAGTGCAAGAGGAAATCGATCGTTTTGTTGGACATGATAGATCGATCAGTTTTTCTGATAAAGGTAAATTGCTTTATATTATTTAATTCATAGTTTTAAATCGTGATCAGAGTTGCTGTTGAGCATAATGAATTTACATAAAAACAGCTAACTCTTATTCACATTGGACATATTGTCACATATATAATTGTTAATTGCAGCTCGTAAACTTTTTCACATAACTTTCAACATCAAAACTACGCCCTATTTTTTGATATCTAATTCACAAGAACGCTTGTTATGCAGCTTTTCTGCCCTTTACCGAAGCCACAATCCTTGAAGTGCAGCGTATGTCCACCGTTGGAGCTCTGGCTATTACGCACAGAGCCATAAAAGATATATTTATTGATGGCTGTTTCGTGCCGGAAAATTCTTTAATCCTGCCCAATCTATATTCCGTCGATCACGATCCTAGATATTGGGAAAATCCGGAGCTGTTTGATCCAGCTAGATTTCTCAACAATGCCGGCATAGTAGAAAGACCGGACGCATTTGCAGTGTTCGGAGCAGGTGACAGTGCATTTCTAGTATATCTTCGAAAAAATTGTGCAACATTCATGATCATAAAATTTATAATTTTTAGGAAGACGATCCTGCATTGGAGAATCACTCGCTAGAATGGAGTTATTCATCATATTCGCCAATCTTATGCAACGTTTTAATATAAAACTGGCACCTGGATTTGCTGTATCACATACCGACTATGATCGATCGATAGTCCTTACTCCAAAACCTTTTGAGGTTACTTTTATTCCCAGAACCCATTTTTCCGATAAGCTCGACAATCCAGAATATCGCTGTTTATGATTCCCGCTACGAGTACGTAAATTTCTCTAGTATTGAACACATCATTGGTTTTACTGCGCTACTTATTTTACAAATACTAGAGTTATTGTAAATTGCCGAATTTTTGCGAGAAACTGACGTCATATAGTTTGGTGGTCAGCACCTGGCCATGATATATATAGAACTCATTTTCATGATATGGTTCAGTGTGGAACTTTAAATTCGATGTCCAAAACAAAGCAAATAACCAAAAATTGCAACACTCGCACAGTACAAAAATTCGTAAACTTATATAATTCGAAAGTATACGTAGCAGACGTTTTGTTCCTCTCGAGTCCCGAGATTCGCTGTAATGTATGTTTACCGACTGTTATAAGTTCCACGGTTTCACCACAGCCAAGTCAATTCTATGTAACAAGTAACGTATAACCAATGCGTATATATAAATATAACGATAACGAATTATATATAACGAAATATAACGATATACATAAAATAATGGTATAACGATATATAATCACAGCGAGTTGTGTGAAACCACCATAAAATGCTTCCTCGTGGGATTCTTTCATGTGAAGTCCCAAGCATGTTGTCTGACTTTCCAAACGAGCTTTTCGTGGGTTGCAAGCTTCTGACGGGGTTTGATTTTTAATGAATATTTTGACATGAAGATATGTACTTCAAGTACAACCGAAAAGAAACTAAAGTTCACATTTGATAAAAAAAAATTCTAACGGGTAATATTAATTAAGGTCAAGGCTCACAGCATTATCTTGTACAGAAAAATGTCGACGTCTCATTCACTACGTGTACCATAGATCCGAATTACGAATTACAACACTTACTTGTTGGAGATCTGTTGTTGGAGATGTCCAACAAGTAAGTTTTGTACCTGTATGTTTTGTATACTATGTAGTACCTATATTCGGGATAGCAGGTACGTAATGGCTGCAACACGAAACATCATAACGCCGGGAGTGAAATGTATACGGAAACAGTCTTGTACTCGTACACCGAACATGCTACACATACGGTTACGTTGGATATCGATAGTCCCTAGATACACTTTGTATTCGGCGGCAAATTCCTGTATACATACGTTTAACAATTAGCAAGACTGCCCGATTGCATGATATTTAATATTAGATTGCAAAGTTAAAACCGCTTCCAGCAGCAGATAAGGTTTTTTCACTTTCGTCTGGCAGCGTGCATGTGAGGCTATGTTGCAGCTCCGCATGTGTGTTTGAGAGAACTCCGCACAGTTTGGCGAATACTCTATTCTTTAAGGCCTCCAAAAAGAAATGTTTTGGTCATTTATTGTACAGTTTCTGTTAAGCGGAATCGCTTTCGTTGGAATCCTTATTGGACTATTTGTTGCATATGTAAAGTGGTATGAAGTGATTCGAAGATTCACTTCTCCACCACACAAGCTAAAAAAGCTGTTTCCTTATCAAGAAAAGAAATGGAATGACTCGCCGGAACAGGAAACGGATGAGATCCAGCGTTTTAGACTGGATGTTTCTGAGGAACAGCTCGATGATCTTCGAGCACGATTGAGTAACACCCGATATGGACCACCTATGCACGGAGTCAATTTCCATTTTGGTTTCCCATCAGACTATCTAAAAAAGGTTAATAATACTGACAGTCCCATGTACCGCAGTTAATCGGCAGTATCACTATTCACTATCACTGCTGTCAGTACTATTACCGCTATTCTATATAACAAAATATTTTTTACTGTCAGCAGCATAAAATTACAGTTCAATAGGTGTCCGGAATATATATACGCGTTGTATTGCCTGTATGACATACGACTAGGTTAGATATAATTACGAACAAAATTAGAAGTCAGTATAAGGGTGATTTTCTTATAAATTACTGCAATTATAATAGATCGTATACTATTGGCAACATGAGTACAACTGGAAAAAGAACGAAGCGTTCATCAACAATTTCGACCATTACACAACCAATATTGAGGGATTAAATATTCATTTTGTGCGAGCGATTCCATCGGAAGCATCGTCCAGAAAAGTGAAAACTGTGCCCATACTTGCTGTCCATGGTTGGCCTGGATCGTTCTATGAGCTTCTGAAACTTGTACCATTGCTGAACAAGTCCACAGAAATTTCACCTGATAACTATGTAGCCTTCGAAGTTATTATTCCTTCCCTTCCTGGATATGGATTTTCCAGCGCTTCGCAAAAACCAGGTAAGCATAGCCGGGTATATTTACATACGCATATGTACGTAATCAGCGAAAGGACGCAACACCAAAAATATGATGGCGCTAAATAATGTCATCCTTATACTCTTTATAATTAGCATCACATAAAAAAAGATTTAGGTGATAAAAAGTTTTTTCCATACAGTGCGGTGAAGTGCAGTGAATAAGTTTGTCTTTTGCGAACAGGTTAGTCATGATTATATTCCGGATCAAAAGGGCATTGCCGTATGTGCAGTACTGAATGCATGTTAAATTACTATATTCTTTGACTCACATAAATATTTATGCAGGCTGTATTCATAAGTGCCGTGTTACGATTTAAGGGATGGAGCCGAGTAACATCGCTCGCATGTTCAACACTTTAATGACCAGGCTGGGTCACGAGCAGTATTTCATCCATGGAGGTGACTGGGGAAGCCAGGTGTGCAGGATATTGTCCGTAATGTATCCCGAAAGGTACGGCTAAAACGTGATAGATAAATAGTATTTTGAGCATTTTTTATGCCGAAATTTATTATGACATATGTTGACAGACCTCTAGTGGTAGTCAAAAGCATTCCCAAATGCTACTAATTACCTTTTGTTTTCGGTATTTACGGGCTCCGCTAGCACCGTGACCACAGCATTTGATAAAAATTTCGAGCTACAATACCTATATGTATCCATATGTGTTTTTTATATTTCCAGAATATTGGGAATGAATATCACAATGTATAACCTACCCATGACTGCGTACTGGCTCAAGAGTCTGGTGGCAAAATTCCTGCCTGCAGTAATGAAAATTAATCCCGCAGATGAACGGAAGCTATATTGGAAAAATTTCTTTTTCATGTTGAGAGAGTCCGGTTACTTTCATATCAATGCCACCAAACCGGATACTGTTGGTAATTATAACTTAACATATTCCTAATGACCTTTGTTGACATCGTCCAGTTCCATACCGGGCAGTGGTGTTTTAATGATATTTGGATCAGTGAATCTGTCCTGAAATTGATAACACGAAAATGTTTGGCTTCAGTTATCACACGATTACAAGCATTTGTATCCATTTATATAGGAAGCGGTCTGTCGGACTCACCAGCTGGATTAGCAGCGTATATTTTGGAAAAGTTTTCCACGTGGACGAATAGAGACAACATTGAGTACTCTGAAGGAAATCTTACAAAATATTTTAATATGGATGACCTGTTGACAAATGTTATGATCTACTGGGTGTCCAATTCAATTACCTCCTCCTGCCGATTGTATAAGGAAACATTTTACGCTGGATTTGGTGTGGATGGAGCTAGGTACATAAGACCCGGACGTTATAATTCTAAACTCATAAATAATGCTAAATAATATACTAATTATAAATAATGTTATAATGTTAAAGTTATATCCGCAGATCGCAAATCAAAGCACACATGCAGTCTGTAGAAGTATTCGTAATGCTAACCATAAACCAACAAGTAAGACGCTGAAATTTATTTCACGTTTAAGCTGTGCTGAAATTTGCACAAACTGATTTATACACTCACTTGTTGATTGGTTGTAGAGCGATTCCCTGTGAGGTCCCAAGCGTGTTATCTGACTTCCACAATGAAATTGGAGGAACTAACCCACCCGAAGCCTTTCTACAGCCTTATTTTCCCAAGCTTATCAAGGTATCCAGACACACCAGTGGAGGTCATTTTCCCGCTTTGGAATGCCCGGACGCTGTCGCCAGTGATATATGGCTTCTGGCGGCAGCTGTCCTAAAATAGCACAAAATTAGAAACAACGAACAGTTTTCTTTCTACAAAATTTTCGTCGCGTCCCTTATGTCTTTTGGTAGCAGCGCCTGGATTTATAAACGATTTACAGTTGCATGAAGCACATATATGTATTACATGTACAGTTGTTAATTTACTCGCCATGAGAAGCAAAGTGGAAAAAAGAGGGGAAAAGGGTGACACCAAATGCAAGATGCCATAAATATCTTTCTATTCCTGGTCCAACAAAACCTTATTGAATTCAAGATACAAAAAAAGGCGAAAAACAAACAAAATTAGCAGCCAGGAAGATGAAGTCGGGTGTAGCAGTACGTATCCGGCATATATCAGAGGGTCGAAGAGTATATACAGTAGTAGCTCAGTAGCATTTAATGGTGCGAATCCGATTGTCGAATCCATTTTTGCATGGGAAATGCAAATATAATTTTATGTTTTCATTTTGCTGAGGTACTGGGACTTTGTCCTCCACGTTCGCTCCGGAGAAGTTAGATCTGTAGACGTCGAAGTTCGTACTATAGTACGTTATTAGTCATTCGATTATGAGCACTCAGACGTAATGTGTGGGCAGTTAATGTAGGCAATTAAAATATCTCTGCGAACTAAATCTATGACATCTCGCAGAAACTTACCGCTGCAACTGTACTTTTCGAGCATTAAAATAATGTCGAGACGGAATTCGGAAACGTCCGGGCCGGAAACTTGAAACATGCCCCTTTTTTAGCTTTCGTGCTCATCCGTGCCCGGGTGACAGTTACCGATGAGATGGATCTGTCGCACCGATAAGTGACGTAAAAAAGTGTGCAACTTTAATTTTGTACTCAAGCAATCAGAACAAATTTCAACACAAGCACGCAAGAATATTACATAGAAATTTAAATAGATAATTTTGATTAGGGAAACGAGAGATTATCGAAAACACGCAGGGAATCGCGGTTCTACCGGATTCAACAACCGGAAATAATGCCAAGAGTAAATGTAATAGGCTGGTGTGCTGGATTTCCCAGTTTACTATCGGCGGTGTAAAATTCCTTTACACACATTCCAGTGCGTGCAGTTTGTAGCAGCTGGCTTTTGAGTAAAACTGCAGTTAGCTCAGAAAGGCGAATAAGAAGGCTTCCAAAGTTCACTGATCTGATAATTATGTAGTACTCTAATAGGAAGCGACCAGCATTTCTTCCAATGTCTTACAAAAATGTAAACAATGATGAGTGATAACAGATAAGTGATGTCCCTTCGCTCGAACTTCGGTGCGTGTTGTATTTGGAAGCCCGCGCAGTTCCAATGATCGGATGCTGGCAGACGTCGAGGTTTTCTAAATCCTCTCTCCTGTTCTTCTAAAATTCCGGCGATTTCTCACCGATACAGCATGGCACTGGATTTGCAGGATCTGGAATTACCTCCGACTCGGAAGAAACGAAAAATAAGTCGTTATTTTCCAGCGTTTATGGCTTGGTTC
>JAQGAU010001747.1:0-17867 GCA_034698045.1 Paramacrobiotus richtersi | reverse complement strand
TATTAGCGTCAATTTGGGACATCGGATTTATCGGGGAAATGAGCCTTGGCAATGACTAAAACGGTAGCTAGACAAAGAGAAAGAAACCCAAGGTTAAATTTCTTGTTGAAATTATTGCCAAGAAACAATCGGGGAGTCACCTTTTTGTTCGGGGAAAATCACGAGAGAACGTTTAGAATAGATCCTCAGACGCTGGAAAGCAAGGACGCTGAAAAATGAGGTGCAACTGGCAGATGCTTTTTATAGGCAAATGCCGATGAACGCTCGTCGCATGTGCGTCGCGTTACATCACGACTCGAGATCCGGTCCCGACTCGGAATCGGGGTGTTGCTCAGCCATGCCAGTGTTCGACTCGGTCTGAGTCGAATGGTGTCTGCCGCTCCTTCCGTCGTGAATAAAAATCAAATTCAAAATATAAGTATCAACAATCGTTTCATTTATGCTAAATGATTTACCGGTTGTTACTGTGGTAGCTATCAACTTTGTACAATTATTATAGTTTCCAATTGCTTTAATATTCGTTCTCAGTGCCCTGACTTTTCACTTTCCCTGAATCCGCTTTTCAGAAACTTATCGCGCTTCCCATAGGCCATAGCGTCTACCTGCCGCAGCGGGGCGGTTATCGGCAGCTTTTATCTTTGTCTGACGTCATCGGCGGAAACTATGACCACTTTTCCATTTTCCGTGCTGTTTTCACACCTTGCCTGAAGGTCCACATTCGCACTACACCTCACAATCCGTCTGGCTGATAATCCATTGTTTTGTTCACAAATCAGCCAGTTTCACTTGGTTTTTTGTTGTTACATTCGTATTTCCGTCTTGTCTTTGGGGAAATCTGTTGGGATCGGTGTTGTGAAAGGGGAGAAAGTCCTCTTGATACGGATTATAGCATTCCTTGGGTAGGGTAACAGACCGTACCAGCTGGCAATATGGATGCTTGAGTGTTTCTTACATGTACATTTTCAGGCGCTCAAAATCTGATCTGAAAGCATTCCATCATGTCCTCATACAAGTATGATGATAACGCGGAGCTGGGGAATGGATTTGGAGAATTCCAGTTCTCTGACAAATCCATCCGTCTGGGTAGGATAATCATATATAAAGATAGATTCATAAGACAAAGTCAAACTGATACTAATTAATCATCCGAATTTAAAAGCGTGTTTTTTTCTTTGTTACTTGTTGTGTGCAAATTTCGTTTCTCATAAGAGGTTGGAAAACTGCATTTTAATTTTTATTTATATACTAATTTATT
The DNA here is from genome assembly GCA_034698045.1 of Paramacrobiotus richtersi. NCBI lineage: Eukaryota > Metazoa > Tardigrada > Eutardigrada > Parachela > Macrobiotidae > Paramacrobiotus > Paramacrobiotus richtersi. The sequence goes on along the minus strand of JAQGAU010001747.1, from coordinate 16,612 downwards.
ATTTAATCTACAAATTATATAGTATGATTCAGATTATAGAAAAAATTAAAATAACAAAATACATCACCAACAAAATTCCTAAATTATTACAAAAATTAGTAGAAATCTCAAACAACCTAATTATGGCCGTGACACCAGAATCAATTTAGAAGATCATTTTTGAGTCAATTTTGACGATTTTTCAGGCTTCATCCGGAAGGTGTACTCCATTCTGTCGGCGCAGTTGATCGTTACGGTGGGATTTATCGCCCTCTTTATCTACCAGTACGTCTTGTCTGTAAATCTGATATTCTAGTCTACCACTAACACAAAAATGGTCACTTTACAGGGAAGATGTCGCCATGTTCTCCCGCAGGAACCAGGGAATGATGATCGCCGCCATGTAATGTTTTTGAATTAAACCACTCTGCAATTTACTTACAATATATGTCGGTTTTACGTCTGTGTAGGGTGACCACGTTTGTCCTGATCCTGGTCCTGGCGTGTTGCGAGAATATGCGTCGGAAAGCGCCATGGAATTTCATCATCCTTGGCCTGTTTGTAAGTTCGAGAAAAGCAGTGATCGGCCGTGTAGAAAGCAGTAATCGGCCATATCTGAATTTTGACTTGTAATGTGCTTTGTATCAGTTAAAATTGTGTAGAGAATATAAAATTTGCGTTTTTATATGGTAATTTCAATGTGATGCGATGATATCACATGGGTTAGATTTTTGGTAATGTTTTTATAGATTTTTTACGATAAATTATGTGATGCTGCAAGCGACAATTATAATGATATTTTTTCAGACGCTGTGTGAATCGTGGATGCTGGGCTCCATTGCCAGGTATGCAGTTTCCCTCGCTCAGTTGTTTATTGTTTCTTTGGTGTTGGACAGTGCACAGTTTTAACATTATATGCATTAGGACTTTCGATTATTATTTTTAATATTTAGTATAGTTTATAATTACGGTTATATTATTTCATTATGATTATGAACATTTCTCAATTAATTGAATAATAATTATTGATGAATATTTATTATGTTTTGTTTGATTTCGGGAAACAGTTACTACAATGTTAACGAGGTGTTGCTGGCCGTGGGCATCACCGGCGCCGTGTGCCTGGCCCTGACCCTGTTCGCCATGCAGACCAAGTATGACTTCACCACCATGGGCGGGATGCTGCTGGTCATGCTGGTGGTCTTTGTGCTCTTTGGGATCATTGCGGGGATTACGGGCGCCCGCGGCGGCAAGGTCCTCAACATTGTGTATTCGTCGCTGGGAGCGCTGCTCTTTGGATTTGTAAGTTGAACGTCGTTTGAGAGAATTTACTGGAGAGATCTTCTCCGACATACTACATCAATCAGGGATAGTGTTCGAATAAAGATTTTGTTTATCTTAAAGATTTGGATGATTTTGAATTAATAATTAATTTCTGGCAATTATTATGTTAAATTAGGTTGTTTATTCACAGTGTTTTAAGCATTTTGTACAATAATTTTTTTTAAATTGTATGGCTAAATCTGCTGTTTTATTTCTATACGTATGTAAGGCTGTGAAAGTTCAATCGAAACACCATGTCGAGTATATGACTAATGGTGAATTTACTGAGAACTGATGATTTCATCGGTTACTCCAATCGGGAAGTTTTGTATTCTTGTATTTGTTCAACAAAACGCTTGAAAATTAGGAAACCGTGATTCTTGTGCTCTTCCAGATATAAATGACTTTTTTTGCAGTATCTGGTGTTCGATACCCAACTAATGCTGGGCGGTAATCATAAATACTCCATCTCACCCGAGGAATACATTTTCGCGGCGCTGAACCTCTATCTGGACGGTAAGGAGGCATAATCTTTACGATCACTTGATCACTACATAAGCGAGATAAACGTTATCAAGTTCAAATGGTTTCCGTTTAATTCTCGGATTTCACACCGTCCCGCGTTCTAGCGCGGTCGAGCATCATATTTGTTCTTATTTTACGAATTTTCTTGTTTTTTTTTCAGTTAAATTTTTTAATTGCGATTACGCTTAAAATTTATTAATTTATTAAATAGATAAACAAAATGTCACTACATTTTTTCACTTTTTGTTCGCTTTTTTAGCAGAATTTCTTTTCTGTATTATTAATTTGCAATACTTTTTTAGCCGTCTCTTAATAAATTTAATAGTACTATGGACTGTCCTGTAATAATGTTATACTAATTTTGTATTTTGACGTTTTATAATTTAATTCAAATTGTCATGCGTAGCATATTTTTTGACACATATCATAAATATAATATGATTTATTATGTAGTATTATATAATAATTTATTATGTACAGTACATAATATATCAAAAAATATGTAAAAATGACAGTAAATAGCTGAAGATTACAGTAGTTTGACTGCGTTTTTATTGTATTAGTTATTTTTTCCTTGTCGTAGTGGTCAACATGTTCATCTACATCCTGTCCATCATCGGCAGCTCCAACCGATGAGACATTCTCCCATTTTCCTGCGTTTTATCCGGACTCGAAAACAGGCTCTATTTCCCTTCGAAATAATCTCTCTTTTTTTGCTGGTTATTTCGTTCCATCATTTGGACGGTTCTTTTTTTATCCACTTTAACTAGTCGATGATTGAAAATTAATAGGAACTTATTGCTACAGAATGCTTCGCATCGAACCCCAAAGATTTATTTCTTGATTGGTTTTGTGGCTAGTGATTGATTCATACGTAATGTTATCATGCGTTTTGTGGTTTTTACTTGGCGCATTTCCACGGTATACTAATCAAAAATCAACATGCTTATTGTTTTAATTATTAAAGTGTTCCGTTTGGCGTTGTCTGGAGATTTTGCATTACGATACAAAAAAACCACAACTTCATATGTGGTATATAATTTCATAATATTATTCTAATTTCTCATATAATACTTAATACAATTAACATTTCTTTGATTATTTATTTATAATATTATTTACAATTATAATAATTAATTCTATTGCTTTTTTTCACTTTTGTTAGTTAATTTTATATTAAATGTTATTCCAACTTTTCTTGGATTAATTGCGATCTCTAATGCAATTATTCTCTATTTAAATTAATTTTATTTTCGAATTCTCTTAAAATTAATTCTCTGTTTAAAATTTTCTGTATTTTATTAGTCTTCGCGTACATGAATACGGCTTGTACAGTATGATTGATGTTTCACGTGTCAGTATTTTTAAATTTCGTTATTTATTCAACTACATACAGTATTGACAATCAAAACCGACAGTATCTTTCAATTGTTGATCCACACAGTGTTTCTAGGTTACTTAACCGTGATAAATTTGACCTTTTCATAACAATGTCGCAAGGTGATTTTGCCGGCTATAAAAATACTAAAACATCAAAATTTATTTTCTGATCAACTTGTAAAAAAACTGCGCAAAATATCCATGTAATATCCGTTATTGAAATGTCAAGAAAAATGTGCTGTAATATCTGGCGGTCATCGTAACAAAAGCAGATGTCCGGGATCACCGAGTATCAGCCATGAAATTCGGTAAGAAATTCAGTAAGGCATCCAACGATACTGCTGTCAAGAATGCCCAAATGCCGGCGGAACGCGAATGCGGCACTTCAGCATCGTCGGTAACGGATTTGGCCACGGTACAAAGCTATCCAGGTACTCTAAATATACAATCATATCAGATGTAAATACATCATATTTTTGCGTTAGAAAGTTGAAAAAATTACCATGTTCGTTTTGTTTTTTCTTTTTGTTTTATCGTTATTTTACATTAATTTTAGCGTTTTATAAAATAAATTTCCTTTTTATGTATTCTAACGATAAAAGAACGAAAAGCAACAAAAGACAAGTACACTTTTATAAAGTGTTTTATAAACTAATAAAGGTATTACTTTTATTGATCTTATTAATGATTACTAACAGCTAAACTGCAAAAGGAACACATACCTCGTACATTATATAAATTATCTACAATGTTGATGTGACGTACAGAATCGTCACGATTTGAGCATTTCGTATCGACCATCGGTAAAGCCATACGACCGGTTCCGGCCGGCGCCCATTCCACTCACTGCAAACCACCGGAAGTGCGCCAGCTGTCCACTGTTGACAAAGGTCACCCTGTAACCCTTGGACAGCGGTGTGTCAGCGATTCGGATGGTGAGGCGGAGCCGGTCAAGAGCGGGCTGATTTGCTCGTTCAGAAGCAAGAGTAAGCGAACTCAGTGTTTATTGCTGTACCATGGTATAGTATGTGTACACAAGTAGCGAACTCATAATTTATAAGTTTATTTCTAATTCATTCTTTTTATTCTTTTAATATAATTAACTGCGTAGTGCAGAAATTTGATTTCTATGTGACTTTTTACAAGCTGAGACATGATAAAAATTAAATTTGAGACAATGACAGACATACAAAAATGTGCAATGAAAACATCGAGAAAAGAAATTACCCGTTTTAAATTTCATTCAGTAGTAAAACAGCAAAAATATTAGAAACTGATGTAGTTGACTGGATTATCGATTGTCTGCAACCTTCGAAAAAAATTCCGGAAATTACCAAAGTATGCAATGCTACATAGAAAACCCCGTGATCAGCATGACAGCTCATTCTAGAACGGAAAACTTAACGGAAAAAAATGTTACAGGCAATTCGAAATTACTATGTGACTGTGTTGTTCGAGATACATACAGTACTGTATTTTGTGGAATCAGATTAGCAGAAATGTAAATTGCGAAAGCATTAATTAATACAGAAATTTTCATGTATGTACTTTAAAAACTCTAAACTTTATTTCTATTTGTCTTGCTTTAAATTTTTATTTTATTATGAGATTTATTTCGCTTCTCCCGTAGACAAGCGATTATCCAAGGACGAGCTGGCACGCCTAATTGAGCGTTTAACCGTGGTGGAGAATGAGAGAAACGGGAAGAACCATCGAGTGATCCTGCCCAGTCTGCGCTATGCCGCTTATCTCACCCGCCGACAACATCAACTGCGTAATTTTTATCATCCATAAAGTAGGCTAATCATGTCTGGAATAGACCATGTCTAGTATATTCGTTGGTTTTGCTGAGAATAAACGTGACGTAGGTGAGCCAATCTTGACGTTAATACTGTGTGAATTATGTATACAGTATACATAAGTCATATGGCAGAAAACAAAAAAATTAACTGGAGCAAAATTGTGGTGGATCCATGCATTTCAAATAAATTAAGTAAGTATTATTAAACAAATTATTAGTTAAGTTTTCCTTCAGCGAAACGGTATCTTTCGATCGATTTTTTAAATAGGCAAGGCATTATATTTTTGTAGTCAAGTTTTATTAACTAAAACTAAAGGTTTGGTTAAGCTTTATAATTACTCAAGTTTAGTAACAGTTAAAGTTGAAGATTAATTAAATTAAATAATTAAATAACGTTTTGTCCAGCAATCTTGCGGCATATATTTCCGTGAAAAAGTACTCGTATAATCAAATCAACACTTTTCTGAATGCATCAGCCCCGCCCATTTTGCGTCTCGAGTTACCTTACTGTAAATATGTAATTTTTTGGGAATTTTTCAGCGTTTCAGGCAGCCACCTGATTTTAATTGCACACGAGTCAATATGTAATTTGTACCAATTTGTACTTTGAGTATTGTAATTTTATTGCTACTATACAATGTCAAATATGTATGTACTTGAAGATTTAACTAGCTAGCGGGGAACACAGAAAATTCTAACACAATTCGGTCAGACGCTGATGCATAATTTAGTGCTTTACACATACGTTGATGTGGGTACAAAAACTGCACAAAGTTATTCCCGTAACACACATCCAGGACAGTGCATTAGTCTGTTGAAACTTTAATATGCAATCCAGCACCATACAATACACGATCCAGTACAAATGCACGCGATACATTTTTTTTCATATGACACACACTTAATTGTTAAAAATTAAATTACCTGTCTATTTTTCTTCGCCTAACTACAGAGATATATTGCATCCCAAAACCAATGCACACGTACGTAAAACTCCATTAGCGAAAGTGAACTATAATGATGCCAAACGATACAGGAGGGCACTATCAAATTATCCATAATTTATGATGGTTCTCCGTTAAATTATAAATTCGCTATAGTGTTCATACCACACCAGCTGACCGATATGTAAGCATTACATAACTGTAATCTCTTTTTGGGGAATTTTGAGTTCATTGCGTTATCAAATCGTACTGTTTGATATTCAATTTTCATCCTTGATATTAATCTCAAAATTATGAATGTTGCATACATACGGCGATTGTCCCCTATACGCAAACGTTGTCGTCGGCATTCTGATTCTAATTATCCCTTTTTCTATACAACGTCTCAACGAGTGTACTGGAGCTGGTTCAGTTAAGGTCACATATGAAAACGGGAATACGTGGATACACGCCGAACCGGCAGTATGATTAGTAGGCCTTGCCATTCCTGTTATTACTGCCACCCAACCAGTTTCTGTTTCACCAGGCACTGTTGCTCATTTCACGTGCACGTTCCGCCGGTGAATGGTGTATTAGCTTATACATCAAAAATATAAACGCAGCACTCTGTTTAATGCCGGGTATTCTTCGACTGGGATTTGTGATGCTGCTTCCTGTAATACCTGTATAGGCTAATTTGACGCCTTCGATGGTTTTTGATAGAAACGACATTCTCAGGAAAAGGAATTGTATATGCTGACAACATACTCTGAGTGCTCTAGTGTGATTTTCCGCTGGGATTATAAGCGACGTCGCCGTCAGCGCAGGTAAAAAGAAGTTAACGAAATAATTAATTTATAAATGATTTAAAATATGTATATTAAAATATATACAATAATAATAAATTATATATACAGATTTACAAATGAAATAAGCCTAAAACATAAGTTTACGAAATAATTAATTTATAAATGATTTAAAATATGTATATTAAAATATATACAATAATAATAAACTATATAATTATACAGATTTACAAATGAAATAATCCTAAAACATAAGTCTACGAAATAATTAATTTATAAATGATTTAAAATATGTATAATAAAATATATATAATAATAATAAACTATATATACAGATTTACAAATAATCCTAAAACATAAATGATTGAATAATTTATAAATAAATTTAAATTACGTTTTACGTCAGCTTTGTTTTATTTTACCGGTTTCTTGCATATGTTTTTGTTGACACTTCAGGACAAACATATACTTCATTTTTAAAAGATATAGTATTATGAACAGTTTTACTCTGGTATCGCTTGTTACACTTGTAACATTTTTTTAACAACAAAATTTATAGAAATTCTGCATATTTGTGTAATGATATCGTTCTTGATGTAAACATACGTGTGCAGTTGTCCGAACAAGATTTTTTGCATTATTCGTTCGAAAAGCACGCTGGATAACACGTTTGTTTGCCTTTCGTCGTGCTATGCGCTTGCAGCGGTTTAATTCTTACGGTCATAAGTGTAATAAAATTCAATTTGATGGGATATTAACTGTTGCGCATAATATCTGTGAAGAAGTAAAACAAGTTGTAAAACTTAAATTTATACACGCTAGCACTTTGTAGTTTGTACACATGCGAAGATTTTCGACAAGTTTACTTTTACTTCCCGTAATTGCTGTAATATTTAAAATATCAAATAAACTGAAATTAACGCCTACGTCAACAACAGAATAAAATAACAAACGTAAAATAAAATAATAAAACCTAAAATAACGTGAAATAAATAACAAACTAATAAATAATTTATTAAAGTTGTGAACTAACACAAAACACACCTTACTATCTGTATAAATATAATAGAAAATATATCTACGTACCGATTTATTCCTCATTGATAGGCCCCACAATTTATATTATTAACAAGTTGATAAAGCGTTACTTTAGTTTTTTCAATCAGTATTTGCGATGGATGGTGAACAGATGTTTGACCGTTGAATTTTCATGTAAAACGTTTTCGGTGCTGATCAACTTCGCTTACGGGCAATATTGACATCCGAAACTGTACAGTATTTTATGTTAATGTGCTTTATCGCGTGCACGTTTAAGATTAATTGCCGAAGGGCAAAAAATTAGCCTTTCAGCTGAAAGTAATTCCTGGTTTTCCTCTGCATTAAAATTATAATTCATTTATCTACATAAAGCACTGAGCATACCATTTACATACAGTACAAATCTTTAAAAACATATTTTTCAAAAACTACGTTAATTTTATTTATTTAAGAAATCATTTCTTAAATCAGCACAATCTTCAAAATATATTTTTCAAACGTTAGTTTTATTTACTTGAGAAATCATTTATTAAATCAGTACAATCTTCAATAACTTATTTTTCAAAAACTACGTTAATTTTATTTATTTAAGAAATCATTTCTTAAATCAGCACAATCTTTAAAATATATTTTTCAAACGTTAGTTTTATTTACTTGAGAAATCATTTATTAAATCAGTACAATCTTTAATAACTTATTTTTCAAAAACTACGTTAATTTTATTTATTTAAGAAATCATTTAAATTACTACAATCTTCAATAACATATTTTTTGAAAAACTAAATTAATTTTATTTATTCAAAAAAATCATTTGTTAAATCAGTACAATCTCCAATAACATATTTTTCAACAACTGTGTTAGTTGTGTTAATTTAAGAAATCATTCATTAAATCAGTACAATCTAATACAATCATTAATAACATATTTTTCAAAAGCTGTGTTAATTTTATCTATCTAAAAAATCATTTACTGAATCAGTTTCGAACAAGATTTGTTAAAATTTGTCATCAGCCAATTTCTTTAAGATTACCTAGCAAAATACTAATTACAGAGGAGCTAAAAACGTGCGAAATATTATTCACATGCATATAAATCCCTTTTCAGTTCCGGTCGGTCGTTCAGAATAATTCTCCCTAACCATATCAGCCGCCAATTAATTAAGCCCTCGTGATTCCGCCCGGCACCTGGTCCCCATTACCCCGGGTCACGCACAACATCTCCCCGAAGAATACAATATGGACGACATGTATTTCAATGTCTCGGACACTCCCGAGGAGGATCTGCATTTCCCCCTGGCCTACCGGATAACGGCCACGCTGATCCACTCGGTGATATTAATCACGGGGATCCTCGGCTGTTTGGCGATTATCTTTGTGGCGCACAAGGAACGCACACTACACACACCGACCTATTCATACCTGGTAATGTATACTGCACGCGCGTGGCTTGGTATTATATATTTTGGGGTAATATACGGCAAATCCCTTTGGGTTTATATTGCATTTGACTGGTGAATTTGCGGGCATTAGCATTGATTAATTTACTCGGCAGAGGGGGGTGTGTGTGTGGATTGGGTGGGTATCGTGGATTAATATTTATTTTCGGACGAATTTGTCACTGTTTTAGCATAATTTGCTTAGCTCAAAATAAGATCTATTAATTATAAGTAGTATAGGAATAGACAACCAAAGTCAATCAGCTTTCACTAAATATACTAATTAATGTGTAGGCTGTTACGGATTAACACCACGGATTTTCTAACGTAATCAGGCTAATTAAATAAATCTTCTGATACGTCACGAGTATTTATGATTATTTACCGCATGGCGTGTAATAAGCCAGTTAGCTCCTTGTGAATATACATACGTACAACTTGGAATATTCTGTTTTGTGATGGAATAAACAGAGAGTTAAAAAAAAGTAAGAAAATAACCGTTGTTTACATATTGTAATGCGTGGTAATAATTGCTGTTTATTGTTTTTTAAAATAGATTTTAAAGCTAATTTAAAGTTAGTTGAGATAGAATTTTTAGTTTTTCAGTATAACTGTTGTTTATAGTTTTTTTTTAAAGTTTGAAAGTTAGGTTAAAGTTCGTTAAAATAAATTTTATATTTTTTTTTAACTAACCGTTGTTCATAGTTTTCGTGCATTTCTGGATAAGAAATCTGCAACATTCGGTTCAAATAACTAGTATGAAAAATAAGGCATCCCGGCGACAGTATTCAGTTAAAGTAGCTACAACACATATAAGAAAAAGACTACTAGAAAGAGCAACTGCAATAACCAGGATTCCTTCGGGCAGTTGATTTGATGCGCGCGTTCTCCGATCGCCGATTAATTACTTATTTCTAATGCCGATATGAATAGCATAACAAACAATAACAAATGGAAATATGATAGGGTGTTATCATAATGCAACGTGATATGTGCGGCCGTTGGTGGTGGTGGTGTGATAGAATCGGGATGATAGAATATCGGTTTCGAGACATTTTCTGATAAATTCTGCATGATCCACTAACTGTGCATTATAATTACGTACTGTATATTGCGTTACTGGATACGAACAACAATCGATATCAACGTTTTGACTGAATTGTGCAGGTTTCCCTGGCCTTTGCCGATTTGGTGGTGATCAGTACGGCCGTACCGGAAGCTATTGTGTGTCACCATGTGGGAGCTCGCTGGATCTTCGGACCCGTCGGATGTGCGTTGTTTGTCTTTCTTAACTTTCTGGGGATTAACGCCGGCAGCATGAGGTAACCGTTTGGGGCAAGTATCATATATTAATTATGATATCTCCGTCTTTACAAAACATTATAGTATGGTGCATTTTCCGAATCTTACCGTCAGTCGATCAAAGAAAACTCGAACAACCGAACCCTGATGTCGATGTCTTCAGCTTGCTTTATGACCGCTCACGCTAGCTGTACTTATGGGAAAAAGGCAGACGTCAGTAATGTGGATCACAATGTCATATGTACTAAGGTTATTAGACTAATTTTAATAAATTACTTAAAAACCTCTTTGTGTATAGCCCGGAGCATCCCTATACCCGTCATGCGTAAATTCCGTGCATTTTCTGCTGTCCTGGTGTAATTTTCCAGTGTTCAATGACGTGAAAACAATTAAGCATTAGCTCATAATATAAAGGCGCAGTAACCAAGATCATTCCCGCCAGCTATGGTATTAAGCCTGGTGATAACTCTTTCGTTTGTTTGGTTTTTCCAGCATCTTTGCATTCACCATCGAACGCTACATCGCCGTGTGCCACCCGTTCCTCGCCCACCGTCTCTGCACGGTAGAGCGGACAAAGAAGATTATCCTGGCCGGTTGGATTGCCGTGGTCGCGTACTGTCTACCGTGGTTATTCCTGACCGAGCTCAAATCGGATCCCTCCTACCCGGAGCATTACCACTGCGACTTCAGGGTCAGTAAGGAAGTCTACGCGGCCCTCTTCGTCTCGGATATTGTCGTGTTTTATCTGCTACCACTGATGACGGCCGTGGGGGGTTACGCCAAGATAGCCTGGGTGATCAAGCAAAGGTCACGGTGTCAAGCGGAGACGGAGCAGCAGCCGTTGAAGGATGGGCATCTGCAGCCGGGTGGGAGTTTTAAGCTGATTAAGAATGCCAGCAAGTCCAGTTTCCAGCGGCCGTCGGATAGTGCGAAGAGCTCGGTTAGTATGTTTCGATACAACATCTAACAAATTGGTACAACGTATGTATACGTTAATTCGGTTTATATACCAAGAAGTATTGGTTACCCTAAAACTCTAGTAGCTACTCCTTCCTGGATAAAAGATCTTTTATCCAGGAAGGAGTAGCACAAAAAAGTACGACTTTTCCTTGAATATGCTACCTATTCATCTAGGTTACTAAAAAGTCATGATGGTGCAAGTAAGATATAAATGGCTAAATTTGGAGTATTCTTCCTTTTCAATTAGCCAGTTTAGATTCCCTACAAACGATGTAATAAAGAATGCTGTGATCGGTCTTGAATGCGGAGGTTGTACTAGGCAGTCAGAACGTGGAATACATCCAGGAATGCACGAATTTCTGCTTGCTGTCCAGCAAGTAAGAATGTTTGCCGACCTCGAGCGGTTATCACCGGAAGTTCCCATTGCGAGATTTTTACTAAACCACATACACAGCGAGAAACAATACCCAGTCAATGCGTTTTTCGGTGAAGCAGTGCATTAGCTTGTCAACAAACCTTTTCCCCCCATATCAAGCTTGGATATACCCTTAAGCCACTACCCGCGTGAATCAAAGCAGAAGAGGTTTGAAAAACCGACGTGCGTGATAAAGTGCCCAACCAGATCTTTCTCCAGGTCGGAAGTAATTAATCTGTTTATTACAAAGATCACAAGGTAACAAATACCACCCAGACACAATCAGGCTCCATGACCAATTCCGACTGGGCTGAATGCCTTGTTTCAGGCCCGAGGTTGCATGGTGGATATCCGTTGCAATATGAACAATTGGACGCGCATACCCATTCGTGCGCATTGTCCTTTGCATCTCGAAATAAATGTAGCCAGAAAATCACCATAGTTAAATAAGACCGTTTGTTGATCGAAACAACAGCCTGTGCTGAAACCGGGTCGTGTCATTGGAAGAACGGAAAGGTCACTGATAGATCTGGCGTAGGCGCGAAAGTAGCAGGTTTCTAATTTGTTGGTGCTGACAAAAGCGTTTGGAATTTCCATCTTTTTATAGTTACCCAGGATTCGTTGAATAATCGCACTTTTGCAACATAAAGTAGGCCAAAGCCACTTTGCTGACTAATGCCGAAAACAGTATTATTGACGTGCATGTATAACGTCAGAGGTTGTAAGTGCATATCTCATAACAGACGTCAGCGCCTACCCCTGAATTTTGTAATAATGTGATTAGATTAATTAGCCGACTACACAGCAGAATTCACCGGTCCGTGTATTGCAAATTACAGACGATGCGGATGCTGATTGTCATTGTGAGCCTGTTTGCCATTTCCTGGCTACCCTTCCGCGGCCTTTTGATCTATAATTCTCTAGCAGAGTCGCCCTGGTTGGACATGTGGTATCTGCTCTTCGCCAAGACCCTCATCTACGTGAACTGTGCGATCAATCCGTTTTTGTACAATGCGATCAATCCGCGATTCCGATTGGCTATGCGACATGCCTTCTGTCACACCAGCAAGCCAATGGGCAACAAAAGTACGTATAAGTTATTGCGATATAACCAGACTGCCATTGGTTCAAATTGGACTTTTCGAAGAACGTGTTTAACGATGCTGTATCAGTAATACGTGTGAGAACAAGGAGGAAAGTTCTGGTTTACGTTAAGGAATCGTTTAATAAGTTTCTACAAAACAAAGAAGCAAGTTATCGAAGCTTTCTCGAACAGCGTGACTGAAAGTCTCTTTTTCTCTTTGTAGCGACGCTGAGCATTGCGGATCGATCACCCACAACTGAATACTTTGTAAGGAAAAGCTCCTCACCGACTTGCAACTTCGTTACACCACAGTAACGGAAATCCTTTCGCTTTGAGCAGCTGTTTTACCGCGCACACGCTCCTATATATATGGACGATTAGTTAAACTTTCTTGTTTTTTTTTATCATGCATTGTTGATGGGGAAAGCTTTTGTTATGATGACTGACCTCAGTTGACGAATGTACTTATGGCTGTCGCTGTGGTCGATATTTCAGCGCTGCCGTTTCCAGAACATAATCTCCCGTGTTTACTTTGCGGGATTCTCTATTTGAAGTGATCTTACAAAAATAGCAAAAATCTCACATTTTACCGCATTTGACCCTTTGAAGTACGCTACATTTTAGAGCCCAGAGTGACACTTGTGGTACCAAGGACACAGAATGTTGGACAATGGGTGCCTTTCGAAATCGATTAGATAGAGTTACCGTCGCTTTCCTAAAATTGTATGGTTATATTTTGTTCTTACACGAAGTGATGCCGTGGACATATTACTGTGGATACCGTGGTTGAGAATTGTTTCTATACATAATAACAGTGCTTTTCCTATCGGTTTTATCCGCATAATGAAGACAGTTTTTCTCTGTACACTGCAGCTGAAGTTCGCTGCAAGAGAATCTTGATCATGCCACGTTTTGGGAACCCGCGGGCAGAGTGATTAACAGATGCTTCGAAGAACACCTGTTTGGCTACAACTTTTACGTGCCAGGTGAATTGCAGTTTTTCTGGTTTATCCAAGCAGGTTTCAGAGAAATCTCCGTTCGGAAAAGTACTACCACTATATTTGTCAAAAGTCAAAAGAAGGACAGTATCCAAGTGGAACAGTCGACGCGGCATTAATTTTTTGCGGTCTATACCTGTTTGCTCGCCACAGGCAAAATACATACCAACTTTATTTGTTCATGCACTTATAATTAAGACTGCCAGGACAACTTTTCTACCGTAAAGTCTCAGTTGTTATGAAATTTTGACCGCTGCCATTAGCTCACGTTACAGAAGTACCCTAACAATGGTCACAAACAGGCAGTTAGTAGTCATCGTAGGATTACTTTTTGTGACCTTTGCCGAAGCTGTAAGCCCGATTAAGAATGCTCAACCATCCTGTCGCCAAAGCGACATCGACAGTTACGTACACAACCTAACCCTTTGCGAATGCTCCGGAAATGGGTTAATCTCCACGTCATGTGACTTTTCCGCTCTACCGAACAACGTGTCCCTTCTGAATGTGGGAGCGCTGCAGTTGCCGTACAACGATCCCAATGGAATGGCTAAATGTAGCACCACCAACGGAAATTCTGTATTGGATGCCAACGCCGTACCGCTGGCTCGCGAGACAGATTTAAAGTACATTCAGTTCTGCAATTTTGACTTTGATACAGGAGGCCCCGCAAGGGTTAATGTGTGGCTGGCTAATGTAAAGCATTCTTTGAGAAACATGGTTATCCAAGAGGGAAAGCTGACGACGCTACAATCCAGTTTTCTGGCTGGTTTCGACAAACTATACGTTCTGACCATCGCTCGGACGGGACTGAAACTGATCGAACCCGGTGCATTCGGAGAGATGGGCACCCGTCCAAGCTTTGGGATACTGGTGTTGATGGGGAATAAACTGGAAACATTTGACTGGGCTGTGTTACAGGCCGCAGCGCCCACATTTACTGTAAGTTGCGCAATTGTTTCCGTCCTGTATGCGTCGATATACCATAGGAACAATGTTTAGATTGAATCCCTTATAGGAAAAAAGCTAAAGGGACCACTTTTCGAAAACATATATGGTTAACAAGTAATTATTACTCCAATACAGTTCTTCCGTGTACGTATCGACCAGCACAACAATCATTATGATGTGATACGCAGTATGCAGAAAAGTACATCTACACAAATTACTTATAGTCTGTTACAAGTAAACGGCTTTTACAAGCTAATTGTGCGTTAACACTGCAGGCCCTGTTCGCTGCAAACAACTCAATCAGCACGATGCAGATGACACCCTCCGTTCACCTTCCTAAGTTATCCTACGTGGATCTCCGAGAAAACAATCTGAGAGAGATTCCACGACAAATCGTATACATGTGGGCAAATGGCAGTACAACCCAGAAAGCTCGATTGCCAGTGCGAGTGAATTTGCAGCGCAATCCATTGTGCCCTACGGAAGACTGCCGATGCTCCTCGTTGATTCCGTTGACCAACTTTAAGCAAAACCCCGAGAATATGACGCGTCTACGAGTGGACGTCGATTGTGGCGATGTTGGGCATAAATGGGATTCAACCGAACCAAACAACTTAGGGACTTGCTATAAGGGACGGGGATCCGGTCGTTTCCTCTCCAACGGCGACTGTAAGCATAATATGTTGTCAACAGATGATATCGACGATACAGATCTACCCGATTTTCGCCATATCAATTTTGGGTGTGCAGTTTGTATCGTTCGCTTGCAAATTGCGTTTTTCATGACGAAACTTACAAATTTGTATTTTGTTGCTCTTCGATCTACAGTATTATGACATCTCCGCTTGACATTACAAAATTCTTTATTTTCAGGCAAACAATTCAGTGACACTGAGGACTTCTCGCCCAAACTCGCCGTCGATAACGATCAAACGGATCTTCGTCCACAGAATGTACTGAAATATAATTACGATAATTTCGCGCAGTGATTTACCGACCCGCTGTTGATGTCACTGGACCTCTCGCGTTTAATTACTTTGCTGATTTCTCGTTACATACAGTAGAGTACTTCCAGGAAAGTATCCGGGCCGCGGTACCGCTCGCAACGTCTGCGCTCTAAACGACTAACGCTAAAATATATTCTCTTACTATGTGTGTACGACTAAAGGTCAACAGGTATATGTAACTATGAAGATAAGACCACATTATGCATGCTATTTTTCTCTATATTACATATACAAAAAGAAAAAGACAAAAACCACCTTGAATGCAGAAGGACCAACTTGCGTCATTACTAGAACCAAGAGAAGCAAGAAAATCCCTTCCCGGCCAAGAGAAGCAAGCCAATCATTCAGTCGACAAAATGGGCAAATCTAAACTGCCGTAGACCTTAACAAAAGTACAAATTTGTATTTTTGTATTCGGTTTAACCGAATATTATATAGGAAAAAACTGCGAACCCACCAAGTGCAACAACAGGACGTACTAGCCGGGTGTCCGTGAGTTTCTTGTCAGTGAGCTGGTACCGCGCTGATCATGAGCTGATACCATAAGGACAGCGTGCAGTGTGAAACAAAGGATACCATGCACAATGTAGGCATGTATGTAGCAACAGTATGTAGCGTAATGGCTACAGAAGAGCGGATGTGTACTCTATCGTTTGTACGTATCCGAATAACCGGCGACAACTGTTA
>JAQGAU010001746.1:0-17869 GCA_034698045.1 Paramacrobiotus richtersi | reverse complement strand
CACCCTACCGCACGCAGCTACAAAAGCAGAATGACGGCTTTCATAAACAATACCATTGGTTGAGCTTTTGGATCGTGTGTCATCAGAAACAAGGTAAAAGTTTCTTGTAAGGGGCAGTCCCCGTATCTCTGCCAGTCAAAGGGTATTCGTCCATCTTTACAGTCCTGGAGGAAGTTTTCTCTTTCTGGGTTCGCTTCGTGTAGTCTTTGAACAACCGGCAGTCGATGGAGAGTGACATTTCGGACACGGCAGAAGGGACAGTATTCGGGGTAAGATATCACTGGAACTCTGATACCTTCTAGTGCCCGGTAAATCTCTTCGCTGTTACCAAATCGCTGATCCAATGCAGCTGTGCCTGACGAGCTTGTCATCAGTGCGAAGCTAACTAAGCTACCATTGCGTATATCCACATCCAACATTACGGTTCTTTCTGAAAGTGAAAATCCTTCGCACTACTGGTACGTGATACGCGAATCCGATGAAACGCAGAGAGACATTATCATTGCTTACGTCATATAGGCCATGAATTTAAGCAACAAACAACACCTCTATCTTGCCAGACTTGCCTTAGAAAACGGAAAAAGAATGAGCTTACCTAATCGAAATTTGTATTGCCCAAAGTTTGTTATGATGTTTCCTATTTGAGGGAGCAGCTGAAAGTTGATTGGAAACGAGGTGTGCATGTGAAACAAAGCATCGGGAATGACCAGGATACTGAAATTCTTCTCGTGCGGTCTGATCCACCGATTAGGCTTATCGTTTACCAGCGGCCCATAAACATCGCCAAAATTTGGTAATGTTGGTCCTTCGTAAGTTTTATTGTTGACATTAATCATGTACGTCACATGTGTCCAGTCCAACCTGAAGTACAGAATAGGGGCTACGTAGAAGATAAGCACCTCAAGTGGGCTGTCACTACTTGGGGCAGGTGTGTGACACACAGAGTTTGACTTACTGCGATTGCTTCGGTTTGGAAAGGAGAATACGATGCGTCGCTTGACCGATTCGGACATCCAAATCGCTACTATCGCAGGACGGATAAATTTGTGAGCGATGGTGTTCGATTTTTCGAATTAAATTCTGCTTAACCACACTAAAGTCGTGTTCATGTGGAGAGCCCTTTAGGGTGATGGACTGAACAGGAACAAGCTGATCCTTGCATACAGCCACATTTTTGGAAGCTAGTTGATGAGTGAATTCTTTTTTGGTTGGTGGGGAAATCCGTTGCGTTGGCGTAAACGCAATCCTGGTCTGCAATAACCTACTCGGATCGCGGATGCGCTGTGGTTCGGAAGGGACTGATTGGTTCATTTGGTTATCAGATAATGTGATGGTATACGTGATGCGAATGACTGGTAACCATAAAATGAAAACAGTCATAAAAGCTCTTGCTCACGAATCACAATCATACTAGTAGAACAACTAGCGAAAGTCTACTAAACGGACTTCTTGCCCACTTGTGTTAAGGACTCTTATTAGATTTGTAATACTAGGTCGCGCGACAAATCCTGTACGATATCTGAGCCACCTGATTCAATATTCGTTCCATTGCAAGATAGTTGACAAAAGTGGATCGTGGTAAGCACCGCGTAGATATCCCACGAGAAAAGCAGATCTTCCGTTGCAGCTTGTAATATTATCAAGAACGGGCGAATTGGTATTGTTTTGGTTAAGAAATCAGCGGTCAGTTTATGAAATGCGATAACTCCTTTTAGAGTCCGGATGGATCGAACCGTTTTTCATATTGAATATGGGACCGCACATTTCTATATTCTTTTTATTAGTTTTTACTGTAAGCCTGTGTGCAGGCATACAAACGGTAACTGTTATGATTTTACCATTCTTGTAACCTTTGACCTTTACCAGACGAAATTTGTACTGCACTACATACTTATAACGAAAAGCCACGATTCATACCCGGTATCCGTCAGAAATTCGCTGGCATCAAGGGACACAATTCGGATGGCAGTCCGGTTGTCAAAATCTGGAGTTGCATCTTTATTACCTGCATATGTCTCTGTAAAATACAGACGTTTTACGATTCAATTACGTCTCTGCGGTTCAGTGAAACATAGAAAGAGTTGTCATTGATGAACACGAAAGACTGCAATGTGGTCATACCAATACTGGGCATCCATGCATGTAGAACTGCTGCTTCTAGTTCTTGGACGGATAACTCATTACTCATGATGATCACGTCATGCAGGCCAATAATATGAGACACACTCCTGAGAGCCGGATTGTCCACTTCGCGAAAACTGGCATCTCCGGGTCCCAGGTAGAATTTCACAGCCCTGTTTTGTTGATGCTTGTCCAACAGCAGCAGGTCATCACTTACCGTCAGTTTGCTTGCACACAAGCTGGCAGTGAAACGCTTGTCGTCGCGATCTAATCCAACTAAAAGCAAATGCTACTAATTGTAATTGTAAAGCAGTCATTCCTTACCGCTCGAAAGGTCGGCCGTTTCTGAAACATTCTGAATCTGGTTGACTATGTGTATTTGGCAGTTTGCTTTCGTTATGACCAGCAGCAGCAAGGACAGTAACTCTTTCGGTGGAATGTTAATCATTTCGACTGGAAACGTGAATACGCTGAATTTAGTACAAAAATGTCTTCATCCGTTGCGTGCGACAAAATATGCGCTTTTTATGTGAGGGTCTATACTATATTATGCTTTAAGTGATATTACTGCTGGACTGAAAAAGGCTTTCTGATTTGAGAAATTCTGCCTTCCGATACAATCTTTAAATTTTCTTTTCCACTATCGGCTTTGTGATCTTCGAACTTATCACCGGGAGGAATCGTTCTACCGGTCTTGAAGTATTGATCTATCACAAATGCACTGAACTAATTCAAACATTTGTCAGTTTTCTGGAAGGACAATAATCACACCATGGATGGCACCAAAGAGTGCACTGCACTTATTAATTATCATAACTCTTTTAGTAACACACTACTGTACTTATGACTATTGCATATCTACGAAATAGATAGGTATGCCTATAACTTATGAGCGCACCCATGAACAAAACAGGAAATCTTAAGAATATGGCAGCGGGCGCCTCTGGGGTAATCGGCTTATGAACGCTGGTGACTGGGCATTTACTGGGCTGGTTATCGCCTTAGAACCGTGAACGACTTGTAAATAGTAGCGGAATACCCGTCTTGTATCAACGGAGCATCCTTTTGGACCAACAGATCTTGTGACACAGCAATTGGATCACAACGCAGATACTGCAAATAAAACTTTGATATTTTATTAGTATTCAGTCATGTTAGAGAGTGAGTACTTTTATGCATAAATCACACGCGAAAATTCCACTCTTGTAAGCAGTTTCTGGCGGCTACCGTTCCACTTTGGAGTGACGATTTCAGGACAATTGATTGTCAGACGCAGTAGTATGTAAACCCAGTTGTTAATCACCCTTCGAATTGGCATTGTTTGACCTTTACCTGTGAAGTCGATAGCTAATGCACAGCCACACGTCACGCGTATAGTACGTATTGGCTGCGCCTTACGGCTGCGCTGCATACGTATCAAACCCTAGTTCAACAAATTTCTGCTCTTTTTATAGCAATCAAAGATTACCGAAAAGCTCGCTGCTATGAATACGGATCATGCTCTTATCCCAACGAATTTTGTGACACGACATCTGGAACGCAATGCAGATGCTGCGCAAATTACGACGACTATTATTATGACACCTGCTATGACTAGCACATGCTGCGCATTGCCGGATATGCTCACACCAGCCAGGACGATTAACAGAATCTCTGCCTAACTAGGGAAACTTTACCCAATTCCCTAGAAAAGCAATGACCTCATTAAAGGCTCTTCTTGCTTCGTTAGAGCTGACCTGTCGGTGTTTAGCCGTCTCTTGGATGTATATACCGTAAAATACCGAAAGTTTTATGCGGGCCACACGGTACATATGTTGTACGCACCATATTTTTATGTTTATGTCACCACTACGAAACATTAATTTACTCTTACGAACCCGCGAATCGGTAGGAAGCAATCATGACGTCCAGCCAATAAAATCGTCAGCTTGGCGTTGTCAGTTACTGCGCGAGTCGCTTAGTTAAACGCGGTATCCACAGTTCGC
The DNA here is from genome assembly GCA_034698045.1 of Paramacrobiotus richtersi. NCBI lineage: Eukaryota > Metazoa > Tardigrada > Eutardigrada > Parachela > Macrobiotidae > Paramacrobiotus > Paramacrobiotus richtersi. Next base: position 13,763 of record JAQGAU010001746.1, on the reverse strand, counting down.
AGAAAGTTCGGCTGATTTAATTTTGCTGACACAAAAAAGAGCAATGACGGCGCTTCTTGTACCGGTAATAAATAATGCCGTGGATTGACATATATTTGGGTGCAGCGTCAATAATAGCACCAGACTCAATAACTTTTCATCAGTTAATGAACGCGACCGTTAATCATCCATGTTGTGAAATCTGGTACAGACAGGCGGTTATACCTCTGGCGGCAGTGTGAATGCGAGCTTTACACTTGATCGTCTAGCTGACTTCGTGATCGTACGCGGAATAATCGAAGTTTAGAAACGGAGAGTATGTAAAGCGATTTATCGCCTATAACAATAAACACCTAAGTACTCTGTTCAACGGACTTAAAAACAATCCCATGAATATGTAAGCATTCTTATTTTATGTTTTTTACTTACAAAAGCACTCAAAAATAGAGGTTAACAATGCTGCATCAGCAGACATGTTTCTTCATGAAGTTTATATCGCCGACGTGAGCCAAATAACTACATGAGCTGTATTTTTCTTCCGGTACATCGTCTTCGTCAAAACCGCGTCAGCGCGAAGCAGACGCGTTTTTAGACATATTAGCTAGCTTCACCATAAGATTCTTACGAAAAGGATTATGTTGATTGTTGAAAAAGTGGGCCGAACTCTGCTAACCAATCACAAAAATCACTTGAAATAGAAAATGCGTTGGGCACTTCAAGAAATGTGAAACTGATGGAAAACTGTGGTTTCTATGGCGTTCGTAGCGTAGAAAGCAGTTCTGATCATAATCGAATACTAAGTCGGGAGGTAGTATGGATTGTCTGGATTATTGGGCGTGGCTGATTATTCTGATTATTTGGCTGTGGCCATTCAGTGCGGGGCTGACGTCACAAGGCAGAATAATCGGAATTCGAATAATCAACATGATCCGACGAACAATCCTTATGGTGAAACTAGCTATTATAGACCAGAAAGTATCGCGAACATTTATTCTTTCCTTATTATTCTGGAATTAATTCGGTGGAATGTGTGCAGAGTGCACATCATTGTAGACGAAGTGGTAATTAAGCTATAGCTAGTATTGTATATGATTAAATGTTTGGAGATATAACTGATGGATCTCATGGCCCACAAATAATAATGCTTTCCTGCGCAAACATTTTAGTAAGCATGTGTTTTAAGTTTCCATATGAGTTTATGGCATGCCAGTCAAATTATCGGTGGTCCGCGTCCTCGTTGTAGAGCTGGCGGTCAGGGGTAGAGATTCAACGGTCCCGGTCAGCCATTCGCCTGGCAACTTCCTACCATATCATCGGAACTAATCTTCACGCACGAGGTGCCTGGACAGTTGAGGCAGTGCCGTGGTTCTGAACATGGTAGATTACCACTGTTACATGCATTCTCGGGAGCAAACTGCAGCAGAGAAAGAAACCCATTACGCTGATATTTCACATCCAATGGAATACTTTCCACCATGCAGTGTCACTGTCTGCTGTTGTTCGTTATTAGCATAGAACGTACATAATTGTCGCCGAAAAACTGTCTGGACGGCAAAACCGTCCGGTGGACAATTTTACCAGTCAACCAACAAAACCGTCCGGACGAAAAATTGCAAGGATGAATGATATAAATTACTAGAATAAACTTAAAAAAAGTTGCCAACATATAACAGCATGTTGTAGTTCTTTTCCCAGCTGATGAGACTCACACCGAAACCTTATTCCTGTTTTTTAAAATTTTTTCCGGTTGCATTATAAGGAAAACATTATAGTGATAAAGCTTCTTGCTCGCGACTTCTCCAGTGAGAGTGAATATATGAAAAAAGTATTTTGTCTTACATAGTTATTAACGTTAATGATTGCATTAATAAATATTCCTACAAAGGAAAATTCAAAATGCTTGGAACTTACCGGATCGCGATCCGATGTAAAACGTACTGCTGCCGCTGCCCCAATCAGCAACACAACCACAAGGAAAAGTTGCACAGAACTCATGATTGTCGGAGAGTCGTGGAGTTACACACCCAGTCCTTGCAGAAAAATAAAACGAGCGAAGACAAGTAATTTTTGCTGCCATTCTGATTGGGTTTTTATATTATCGAGACTGCTACAGCGCGCTCTGATTATTCTGATGAAATATTACAGACGCCGTAAACAATCAATACAACTAGCCAAACTAGGTTAGGCAGCGACAGTACCAGGAGAAACAACTTGTCGCACAAACAGACAGAAATACAACAGTGCAATAAGTAATGGAGAAGCATTAAAAACAGCAATTACGAGCTTAATTCTTATACCGGTAATACGTAATAAGTAATGCCGTGGATTGGACTTGTTTTGGTGCAGTAGGAATAATAGCACAAGACTGAGTATAACTTTTTCTCCTCAATTATTCGGCGCGATGAAATCTGTTACGCTAGAATGGAAAACCCGCAAACGGCAAATTTTAAATTTGCCGGGCAAAACGGGTTATCGAAACACGTTAAACCGGTACAGTAGTTACATCATATTAATAAGCCAGCCATTGTACCATGAAACCGGCTCACGACAACAAAAATTGGTGAACAGTATGTATGCAAAGCGCTTCGTACAGTACAGTACAGTACATTACAGTACAGTATTAGGAAGCAACCCAGGTTTTTTGGGGGCGGGCGGAACACGGGCGGGGGAGGGGACAACGGTTTACAGGCTTTTCTTGCGGTAATGGAGAAAGCTTTGCAGTTTTGGAGCGGCGGCGTGCAAGGGGAAGAGGAAAGTTAAAAAAACCAAATAGTTGTTGCAAAGCGATTTGGGCGGCTTTCGGTGGCCTCTACAACGTGCCTCTTTATTTGCACATTGTAAAGCTGGGCGGGTTTGTTTGATAAAATGAACAGGGTTCCCTTGACGTTAGCATTTTTACGTTTCCAGCGTATTTAAGTTGTGTAGCAAGCCAACCTTTGTCCCAGCGGTTTGGAGTTACTGAAATGGAGTTAGCCGTACATGCGCAATAGTCATAGTACAGCTAGTTACAAGTAATGCTGTGGTACCATCAGTTTTACAAAATTATCCGCGCGCATACAGCTAGGACCCAGCATGAATGGTCTGAAACAGGTCGGGCAAGTCAACACCGTTTGCACCGTTTGATGGGTGTCATTTTGCTGCTGGATACATAAAATCTTTCCAAACTTGCATCACATAATGCCTTGCGGCTTGTGGCAAGGATCGCTAAATGCTCGTATTTTGCGAACTAACAAGTAAGCTGAACCAACCAATTGCATTCACCAGTTTCTGCCAATTACTGTGTCCAGATTCAAGTTGTCAGTATTTCCTGCATGTCATGTTGTGATTTACCGGTATTTTCCCGGAATTCTACAGGTAATATATACCCTGCAAGGCAGGGTATATACGGAGAGAAACTCAAAACATCAGATGACTTTAGATGAAGTCAAGGTCACTGACAGCAAATTTGGTGTCTTTGTCAAAATCTAGCTTTACCGTTTCCTTGGTTCGATGATTATGAAAGTACATAACATATACACAAAGTGCTGTAAACGAAAGTAAACGTCTATGTACAAGCGATTTTTATTTAATTCTGGGTAGTAAACGACTGCAAGAGCGTATATGGGTGGTGATTGGGGCTCATTCTAATGACTGCATTTTGGTTTGAAGCTAAGCAAAAGAAAAACAGCTTTGGGCCATATACAACGGACACACATTCCACTTCCCCGAAACATAAATCAATGAATCGCAGAGTGTCTTAATGGAAGATATGAAAGATGAAATATGAAAGACTGATCAAATACATAACTCGCGATAATTTGGCAAGTCTAAGAAGAGAAACCAGACGATAAATCTGCTTAGTTCCTTTGGATGACATACTGGCATACATTACAATTAAAATTGTTACATTTCGATCGGAAGCCAAGCACGTGAAAAAGAGCTTCGGGTCATCTGCCGGAGCCACTTCCCGCTTCCAGACAGACTAATCAATCTCATGTAATCCTAGACAAAAGCGAAAAAAAGATTAATTATCTCAATCGGGACAGCAGGCGAACCCAACAAGAGAACAACAAGACGATTAGTTTGCTCGGTTCCTTTAGGCTGTGCTTCGGTATGCCTTGCCCTATACATAAATCCAAAATGCCATCTACTAAATTAGTTCAAAATCGCTTTTTCTGACACAGTTTCCGCTTTGGCTTACAAGAATCGGTAGTTTCCTATAATACTGTATATCCTTTGTCCGATATGTCGAAAGTCCTCCTTCTTCTTATTACGGCCGCTGTGATTTTTGGGATTGTCGCCAGCGCCAGCGAACTATGCAAATGTCCCCTTTGCAATGAAGATCAGGTTGGCGGGATAATTAAGGCCGCCGGTTTGGAGCGAAAATGCAGTAACCGTCTTATGTTTGGGTGTCGCTTAACGGATGTGTCACAAACAGAGAACACCAAAACACTTTGTGAAACCCGTGGGCGCCAAGATCAAAGGAATATCAGGGCCTAAAATAGTGTCAATTATTTGACACTCGTGTCAATCTTTAAAAATATTTGTCAATCTTTAACTCAAAAAGTGTCAATCTTTCAATCGCTCAAAAATGCAAAGAAAAAGACAGAGGGGTCTGTGCTGGCCAAGTCAGAAATGGTTTTTATTTTTGTTACGCCAGTTTGCGTACCTCGTACCGGCTTCTTACAGACGCAGTGTTACTGCAGCACAGATGTACGCGAACGTAACGGCCAGCGGCCGTTTGCACTGTACGGCGCCCGTCTTGTACGAATACGCATGAATGCAAAGTCTAAAGTCGTGAAGCGAATCACGGTAGAACTTTTAAATGGCCATCTGCTTACAAGGGTAAAATCTGCAGATTTTTATTCGGGGTGTCGGGAGTTTCGCACACTACTGTTAACGTTTATGTGGCCACAAAATAATATGAAAACATAAGCGGTGGTCACTATTAAAACGGGCGGCCCATACAGAATAAGAATTCTAATGGACTTTAGGCTGGAAAAGGTCAAAATTTTGAATGCATAGCATGAAATTCATGCTATTCCTACCTATTCGTGTGTACTGGCGAGTTCGGGCCTAAAGCGAGTCTTTCGACAGTTGTACCATTTTGGCGGGCATCACGCTCTGTAATGAGTCTTATTACATTACTGTACTGTGCGCGCGCCAGGAAATGACACAAAAAACTATCCTGCCGCGCACACTGCTTTGGCTGTCATTTCCCTGGCGCGCGTACAGTACACCGCCCGTGCAGAAGCATCCGAGCAGAGATAAAAATTAATAAATTATAAAAGCTAGTCCGGTAACATTTAAGCACAAGACAAAAATGTTTTTGGCACATAAGACTTTGATGTTTTTAAAACCTACCGAAACGATTCCCGGTTTGACTATTTTTTATTAAACCCTTCCCAAAACAAGTTATTTTAATACTGTTCCTAATTCCTATCGGCGGAACTCACTGTTCGCCTGGTCAAAGATTCAACAGTTACGCTATACAGTTATTATTGGCGTCAGTATTAGACTATTAGTGACTGGTATTAGCGTCAGTACTTTTTCGCGGTAATTTTGGTACTATGCGGCTTGTGTGTTGATTTCTTTGAAATACAATAACATTCTGATCGGAATACTGAACTCACCGACCTTCTTCCGCTAAATATTGCTGACTTAATTAATCAAAAGCTGGAAATCCGCCATTGCCTGTTTACATACATTATCTAACTGTGGAACGTGAAGAGTCGCAATACGAATAATCTGTATATTTATAGAAACATAGGAAATCGATTGCAAAATATAATTTTAGTGATGCGAACTAAATGTTACATTACTCAAAAGAAATCGACGCGCCGAGCCAAAAGGTACCAAATGCACTGCGAAAGAAATATTACTAACGCTAATATTGAGCAGCACTGTGGAATCTTTGACCAGGCGAACAGTGAGTTCCGCCCATACGAACAGTCTCAAAAGAGCTTGTTTTGAGAAGTGTTTCATAAAAAATAGCCAAACCGGAAATCGGCTCCTGGCCTGTTCCTAGCATCCCTTGTCAGTAAAAACAATGAACTTATCTTTAAAATCTGTGGCAAAAAGTCATGTGGAATCTGGACTCGGCCAACTCTGCGCCGCCCGCACAGCCTTTCTTACTCGCTTGGAACCAAATTCCCTGATTAGGGAATTTTCAGCAGCATCACTGTAGCTCATTCTTCAAAGTTCTCCTCATGGAAGTCGGTTACACCGTTCTCACGTTAGCTTTACGAAATATTACGCAAACAGTGGTACTGAATCTTGCATTTTGAATTTTCTAAGAATGTATTCTGCATTCACGACAAGGTACCAAGAATCTTGGGACCTTTTGGCGAATGTAGAATACGTATTATACATAGAATGGCGAATATAGTCTTTTCATTATTGTACGATGTATATGCCTCATGAGTTTCAATCTTTTTTTCGGGGATTTCGTTTGCTTTGGCCTAACTCTGTGGAATTTATGAGTTTTTTATCTGTAAATAGCACTTCCAGTTGTACTGCATTGCACTAGATTATATGTTAGGAAAGTTTTATGGTTATTACTATTTCATGTCCATGAATTATTAATACACGGTTGTTATGGAATGCTACTGTTTTTTACCTACTGGCATATAACACATTCGCAATAGGCACAAACTTCTTGGATTCCGGGCGAATTGGTAATAGCAACTTGGGATAGGTGCAAGCAAACAGGAACAGCTTGGAATAGGTACGAATAGCCGGAATAGGTTCGGACATTCTGGAATAGGTTCGAATAGGTAGGAACAGCCTATAATAGCGACGAATATTATTCGGCGGATCGTTTGAGGGAGTGCTGCGCGAGCCATTGTGATGAACCGAGTTTGAATACCGCAGAAGTTATATGCAAAACTGTTGAGGCGTAACGGTCCAGAGTTTTCTCGATTCGGGTGGTGGGATTCATTTTATATATTATGCATGTTCGAAGCATTTGTTACGAGTTGTAACGTATAGCTGTGTGCCGATAGTTGTGTAGTTCGTCGAAAAGTTGTACTACTTGTAACCTGTTCTGTCCTGCAGCTACCGGTGGTAAACTGGATTTGCTTTCTTGTGGTTTTAAGCATGGAGAAAATAAAGCTTTAAAGCCAATTCCAGTTCGTTTCGCGGATTCTATAACACCTTATGCCCCGTTTGTTGCGGTTCTAGATTCATAACACAAAAGAAATAACAAACGACAATGAAATTTTAAAGCTGCAGAATTGTAACCACACAGTACACACCAGCCGCTTGCGCGTGGTTTGCGTTGCAAGAGCTTTGTGAAATATCGCGCTCCTGAGTTATGTGTGCACAAGAGGAGCTCCACCTATCATGGACAGATTCAGTTAATAACAATTCGCTGCACTCTTTTACGGAGCGCGAAGCCCGTCAAAAGGGTACAAGAGTTTGAAGACCGCAGTTCTTCTCTAAAGTGCCGTGTGAAGTGTTACAAGCTTTCCTGTCATTCTTGAAAAACGACAAATAATTTTTAAGCAACCCAGACTGTACAGAAAAGTTGTTTTCTTCACATTAAAGAACGTCTTCAAGGATGACGTCGGTATTTAAAGATTGGTGCCAGTCTTTTAGAGCACAACTATGATTTATATTTATTAGCACAAATTACAAACAGGATGGCCATGCAAGTTTCTCTTACGAATTTAATCCGACTTCCATTTCAAATTAATGCCTTTTAGGGTAAACAACCGGTTCTTCTCGCGCAAGCGCGCGAGAACGCGCTTCAATCGCGCAAGCGTATTATTTTTACGGTTGCTACGTCAAAATTATCCACTCCGCAAAATGCCTCTGCACAGCCTTTTCATTTTTTTAATCATTTTCGGAGTTTGGTCTGTGGTTTGCCCTGACCACATAGTATCTTGGCACACGCGCCCCACGACAATGCAGCACATGCGATAGTGCTAGCAATGTTATGTACAAGTGGTTTAATTACTTTGAAAAGGACTTGTAGCAGCATGTGCCAGCAACATAATTTTACCAACCCACCACGAATAACTTTCTGAGTTTCCCGAACAAGGCTGGCATGTGCGACTTAACCAAAGCATGTGCGACTTGAAGAGACTGAGTGAAGTGTTTCGCGGGACATGACACTATGTTCGTAAATGATTTGAATGGCTGACACAAGCCATCCACTTCAGTGCGTTGAAGTGGATCGCTAGTGTCGGCCAGTCCCGTACGCGGCTGCATACCGTTTTCCCTGCCCTTCCCGTAGCAAGAAAGTGGTGCGGCACGACAAGACAACATAAGCATTATATGGCAAAGTGCGTATCAACGCTTTTGTTCCAGTATAAAAGTGTGCGATAACCCACACGGATACCGCCATAACTTTAGTGCATGTTTCATCACATAAGAAAACTGTTTATACTTTGCTAGATCAGATCAATTTTGTTCGTTAATACCAGAAAATGCAACGATTTTGCGTTCTTTATGTCTTGGTAGTTGCACTGATGGGATACGTATGCTCCTACGCAATCTACCCCGCAGCTGGTAAGTGAGATAGTGCTTCTACTCAATCATGCTAGAGATTGAGTTTTTACGTACAGATATATGGCTGAATCACACACGAAAATTCCCGTTTTGGTAAGCAGTTTCTGTCGGCTACCGTTCCGCTTTGAAAAGACGATTCAGGATATCAGAAGCAGTGGTGCGTAAATCCAGCTTTTAATCTCCTTTCAAACCGGCATTTTTTGACTCTTACTTGTCATTTCGAAACCTTATGCACATACGCATACAGTACGTGTTTGGTACATAACGTTATCTGAGCTCCATACATAGTAAACCCTACTTCAATAAATTTCTGTTTTTCTTAGGGGAACCGGCGATTCCCGAAAAACTCGTTGACTATGAATACGGTGCATGCTCTTATCCCAAGGGATTTTGCGACACGACATCTGGAACACAATGCCGATGCTGCGCAAATTACGACGACTATGACTCCTGCTATGACAAGTACATACTGCGCGTCGCCGGCCCAGCTAACACCGGCCACGATCTGATTAACACAGTCCATGCCTAACTAGGGAATTTCTGCCATTCGCCTGGAAAAGCAAGAACCTCAGTAAAGGCTCTTCGTGCTTCTTTAAAGCTGACCTATCGGTGTTTGACAGTCTCTTGGATGTACATATTAAATTTCGTTTGTATCACATCACTCGTCCGCGGAACTTTGTCGTGTATTATCAGAAGTAAAATTCATATTTAATTCAAGGTGGTGATTCAGCATAAGCCGCTCATGTTTTCCAAATCCTGCTGCTATTGCATATTTCATTCGTTGCATTACGCGATGCGTACAGTGATAATCCTGTTTGAAGTTTCTGCGTTATTCTAACAGTAATTTCTGAACGTACGTTGAACCAACATAATTACTATAATTACTAATCAGTAATATTACTGAACATGCACACTCATCGTTACGTAGAACGATATGCCGCTTACTGGAATAAATAATCAGCATGTTGACGTCAGATTTCGCCGAATCGCCATACAGCAGTTTCGCTGACAAGTCACTAGATTTAGTAATCTAAATATGAAGCCGCTGTCCTTTTGCGAAGTCTTCTTTGAGAAGAGCGATGGCTTTCGTGCGAGATGTTCCATGTACAGGTTTTTTTGGTAGACTGCGTTTCGTTAAAAAATCAGCTTTTCGAGGCGATTTTTCGTCTAAACTTCTGCTTTCGAGCCAACAGACGTTAGTGCATCCGATACTAATGTATGACTACACGCGTTCGCCACAAGTGCCACTATGTCCGATGCTTGTACAGATATTAGCAGTTTTAATATAAGCCAGGTGAAATCATACTGCAGTCAGACTAACCTTCTCTTGGGACAAGAAGATGCATATGTGTCCACAAATTCAGCGCAGCAAAATAACATAAATAACGACAACAGGAGACGCAGTACCGTAGTGTTACACATCGGGAAAGAACATGCACACATGCATAATGTTACAAGATTCTGATATGCATCAGTAAAACGGATCCGATGGAATACCTGCACCAATTCGGCCAAGGTGGTCCTGTAGGTGTGCACTGGTGGGAAACTTCCACAGGTTACAAGAGTCGGTGACTTGCGTTCCGGAGCATATTAAATTGAAGTCGAATTTAACCACCGATCGTCTGTGTATCAAAGAAGAAATTAGTGTGAAGGCAGCCATCAACAATGCAGGACTTGGGCACTAGTTTTTCAGCAACAGAAACGTGACAGAAGCGACTTTTACTGCGACGCATAGCATGGCGTCAGTATCATGGCTACTTATGTTTCTGTCACCACAACGAGACATTTACTCTTACGAACCCGCGAATCGTTAGGAAGCCATCATGATGTCCAGCAAAAACAAGCGTCAAGTTGGCGTTTTCAGTTACTACGGGATTCGCTTGGATGAATGCATTACCAACAGCCTGCAGAAAGTTTAGCCGATACAGACCAAATCAAGAAAGTTTTTCGTTATTCTTCTAAAACAAACAAGTTACTAATTTCTTACTTTCTATGTTATGTCCGTCGAAGACCTAGTGCTATGTTCCGTAAGCTTTTCTACAGTCGGAAATAACTTGTTACCATAGTAGCGCTAACCTGCAAACAGTTTGTCCTGTCAAGATGGCGACCTCGGCGGTCGTTCAGGGACGCAAGAAACAGTGAAACTGATTCAGGCATTACACATGGACTGATGTTTATGTCTGCCTGCTGGCTGCAGTCTTCCGTCGAGCGATGTACGTTGTCTGCTGAAACAGCCAGAGGTTCCCAGTGCAGTCGAATAGGAACAGACGTTTTCGGGTTGAGTTCAGGATAAATGGTGCCATAACTGCCGTCCGGGTACAGGATAGGTTCTGGCATACTAGAGCTAGCTTCATGTTCCGTAACCGTGTTAGCCGAAGCGTCGATGATCCATTCTGTGACTTTATCAATCTTGTCATAGATTTTTTTCCCCATGAACGCTTGCGGACATATTGTGAATGTTGTCCTCTCAGCACGAGAATTCTCATTGATCTGAATGATGGCAAAGAAGTAAATCACACTGCTTGTGTTGCTGTCCGGTTGCGCCACGACAATATCTGCAACGAGACGTCCTGTTGTTTCTTCATGTTAAGTATCTGATAGAGACAAGACATTTCTGCCGCTCATTCTTTAGACACAAGCCTCTTTCTGCCATCTCCACTGTAACTTTACTGACCAATTTCACTGGTGCGAAAACGTGCCTCGGAAACTGAGTACTAAAAACAGGCGCTTCGGCAAGTTTGGCGGAATAGCAGGCGTCTCGAGAACCGATGACAGAAACTGAGAAAATTATGCTTGTTAGTCGGACCAGTTCCGGCTAAAACCGTACAATCTTGCACAGCAGATTACAGTGATTGTTGCTCAGTACAAGAAGCTTGCATGCAAAGCGGCAACAGTTAACCCGTTATTCTTGTTATTAAGTGCTACAGGAAGTCGTGATACTGGTGCAGAACTCGAATTTTTCACAATACCGGAAAAAACACCTGTTGTAGTTATATTAGGCTGACAATTTCGTCCACAGTTACGAGAATCTCTTACCAGACAGTTTGAGAGGATCCCAGTAAAAGTTTACTTTCTCTTTTATTGCCTTTCCAACAGCGGGCAGAAATTGGTAACTAATCGGTACACTGGAGTACAAGCGAAACGCAAAACTGGGATGGAACGGAGTGCTGCAAATCACAGAATGATGGGCGATTCCTGTTACACTGCGATAACAACATGTCTTACAGTGGTGGAGTTGCTTGTGAGAACTGCTTAGCAATGTCATCGGTAGGGAATTTCCATACGTTCCAGTACTTACCTCTTGTAAGGTTTGAATACGTAAAGGAGAAGTTGTATCGGTATCCCTGATGTCTGTACATCGAAATGAGTTCCAGCAAAGATAGTAGTAAGGAAATGACCGAAATCTTTTTTCGTAGTACCCATCTAACGTTCGAAATACGCTCTCGTGGCTGATCAGGGTCAAGTTAAAGTAGGCGCCATCAATGGTCAGTCGGTTGTCTCTGGCAAAGGCATCCTCTACGGTACGTAGTACTGTCTGGGGATTCTGCAGCAGAGGCTTATTACGGCTGTTACTGACCTTAACAGTTGCAGTTACGGCACTTTGATAACAGCAACAATGCACATGTACGTATATTTTATCCCGTTTCACATGCCAAAGTTTGCCATGTTTTATGCAGGTACTGGCAACATTCTCATACCATTGGTTCATCTTTCGGATCGTGTGTCATGAGGTGCAAACTGAAGGTCTCTTGCAAGGGGCAGTCGCCGTATCTATTCCAGTCAAAGTGGATCCGTCCCTCACGGCAATCCAGTAGAAAGCTTTCTCGTTCTGCATTGTGATCTTGAACGACCGGCAGTCGATGAAGGCTAACATTCTGTTCACGGCAGTATCTACAGTCCGTAGGGGATTTGGTGTAATCCGTCGTTAACACTATGGCGCCTTCTAATTTCCTGTACAGCTTTTCGCCCCAAGCCGACCGCTGATCCACCACATTTTGTGGTGTGTATTCTTGCATCGAGTCGATCAACGCGAACTCAACCGTACTGCCGTTATCCACATCCAACTTCGTCATGATGATCTTTTCTGGAAATAGCGACACCGATTTTAATTGTAGAGTATTGTAGTCTCTGTAGCCTTTGAAAACCGGAGTCTTCCAGCAAAGAGGGCTTCGCAAAAAAGCCATACGGGATAATCAAAGGCTTACCCACGTGTGTAACCAAAGATTCCTTCAGTGCGGATTCTATGTAGTAAAAAGACTGAAAATTGATAGGCGAGGAAGTGTGCATCCGAAATAACGCATCGGGATCGACCAGAACACCGAACCGTCCTAGGTTAAGCAGATTGAAAGTCGTCCCTGTATCATATCTCACGTCTGGTAAACGAGGAGGCACGAACTCATCTCCGAAATTGGGCATTTTTACTCCACTGTAAGTTTTATTGTTCACAGTGATTGTGTATGTGACATGCGTCCAGTCCACCCTACGAAAGCAAAATTTTATGCTCATACTTACGGAAAATGTACGCTATACTGTATGAAAAATCTAAATCGATTAATAAATGATAAACTGATTTGCTGCTTCGAGAACGGTTTCACCAAACCACGAGGCGGCGGAACTCACAACGTCGGTATTTATTTTCCTATCACATTCAAGTGCTATTTTAACTGTGCTTGCTAAACTGATAAATCAACTGCTAAAAATGCCCTTTTTTCAGAATTAAGAATTTTCACTGTCACATTAATGTTCTTTGGTAATTTTGATTTGAAGCCAGTACTGGTTAAGTATTTGTTCACAAGTTACCCGCGTCAATAATGCTAAATGCCCTATGCAAATATTAAGTGTAAGAAATCACAGTGGCCTGCCTGAGTTACTGCCGTTTATGGGCGTTCTCAACGATAAGTCGAAGCTTACGCACAAAACGTACTTCACAAAAAGAAGCACACAACCAACAAACATACAGTAAATACATACTGTACATACTGTACATACTGTACATTAAATAACCATACACTACATGAGTATCCTGCGGCATGATTCATCCCATTACAGTATTACAGTTTACACCAAAAAATTTGAATCGTTAACAAAGTATCTACAACTGGATGTTCTGACTTACTGCGGCTGTTTTGGGTAGGAAAGAAGGATACGAGGAGCTGTTTGGCCGATTCGAATATCGATATCACTGCTGCCGTAGGATGGATAAATTTGCTTCTTATAGTTCAGGATTTTTTCCAGTAGATTCCGTCTGACCACACTCAAGTCATGTTCTTGTGGAGAACCTCTCAGAACGA
>JAQGAU010001745.1:0-17872 GCA_034698045.1 Paramacrobiotus richtersi | reverse complement strand
AAACTATTAACGTCCTTGGCCAGCGTGTGCAATCACGTGGTGTTCCATAACGCCGTGTTTCGTGGACCGTTCAACCACGTCCTTATCTGTGCAAACTTTCCTCAAGGCGATAGACGATCATTTCCGGTAACAATTAAGCGAGCTCGTGTTGATCTGCGTGTGGACACTGCAGCCGACCAAGTGTGGAACCAGGTCGATCAATGTGAACGGGACAGACTGGCCGAGAATATGACTGTCCATTTCACCCAACACAACCTAGAATGTGCCTGCGTGAACCGGATTCTGTGGGTACGTACTTGAATTCTGTAAATGATTTAGCCATTTCCGTAATGTTTTCCTCAAATTGCGGGCTCCCGGCAAGGTCTGAAACCTGGTTGTGACATCTGGCAGTGGTAGAACGCGTCTGACAGTGCCGGTGCTGGACACTGGCCAAACTTTGGTAAAGCGAGCGAAGCTATGCTTCACCCGGTTTTGCCAGCAGCAGGGTCGACAGAAAGGCTTATTTTCCATGGCCACAGGCGATTGTCATAGGCAGGCTTAAGAAAACCGTTCCAGTTTCAGAACCGCTGCCTTCCATGTTATGCAAAACGGGTTATTTCGACCACACAATTCCTGCTACGAGTGCAGTCAAGTCTGGTCATATGCATCTCATCCTGCATTATTGTTTCACCTTGCAGTTTCGCTCGCTGTTTATTGCACTGTACTGTTTGCATAGGTCCTGAAGTACATCCAGGGTTCCGATCCCCAAGGCGACCCTGAATATGCCTTGACAAACAAGCAGTGGACGACGGGAAATCTGCTCACGGTGAATCCTCGGAAGCTGACAGGGATCGCTCTTCTGGCGATCAATGCCTGTCTGTAGCCTCCTTGTTACGGGCAGCTGGAGGGTGCCGCAGGTACAGTGGATAATACTAAATGAAGTAACAAAATAATGATGACTACTGCAGCTCTATAACTTCGACTTTTCAGACAGTCCTGTCCCAGCGACACATCTTAGCAGATGCGCGACAGCAAAAGAACTGTGAGCTACATTAACATTACGGGTTCTTACTATTTTCGTTTTCCTTCAAGCAGCATTATCTTTTTTAAATAAGGTCACGTGATTTGATTGGTGCAAACGAATACGTTTACGGAGTTCAGGATGAAGGTTTGCTGCTCATTCGTTTATACTATACTATACAGCTTTCGTGGTTAAATAAGTACATCTTCTGTTCTATATATTTTCTAATGCATTTGACGGAGTCGGAACGACTGACTTGTGAGAGCGCTTAATACATTTAAAAATAGTTATATCAGCGACAGCAGTCAATGTTTGTATGTCATTACTTCGACTTTTGAATAACACACCTAGTTTTTCTCACCAGTCTGTGGCAAATGCTTTACTATGTTCATAATCGATGAACTCGTAGTATTTAAAAGACAACGTTTTCGTACGTTGTACCCAGCAAATAAGTTATGAATCTCTTTGGTAGCGTTTGTAGTCGTCCGGCCGGGTTGTAAACTAGCAAATTACTGGCCAGTTCTACTTCCATTCGGCAGAGAAAGCGAAATCCGCACCAAAAGTGGACAAACAACTGCCCAGTACGGAACTTAAGGGGAGTTTCTGTGTATTGTGATAAGTATCGGTAAACACACAACATCCGCGCACCTGTAAACATTGCCCAAGCCTCCGTTATGATTTATAATAGCCAGAACATCAATTAACAATGTCCAGAAATCCGTTTGTGCGCGCAACATCCGGTTGTTGCGCAATGGCGGTAAAAAGTTTAAACACCTTTTCGTCTCAAATAACTCAGCGTTTCATCCAAACTTCTTGCAAGTTTTATGATAAATGAACATATATATCATAATCGTTCCGAACCAATCTCAGCCTAGAAGTATGTTTCTGGAATTTTAAAATGAATTTCAAAAATTTTAAAATTCATTTTAAAATTTCAGAAGCATACTTCCGGGCTGAAATTGGTTCAGAACGATCATCATATATATGTGCATTTATCATGAAAATTGTAAGAAGTTTGGATGAAACGCTGAGTTATTTGAGACGAAAACGTGTACAACCTTTTTACCGCTGTTGCGCAACAACCGGACGTTGAGCGCACAAACGGATTTCTGGACATTGTTAATTGATGTTCTGGCTATTATAAATCATAACAGAGGCTAGTGCAAGGTATACAGGTGCGCGAGTGTTGTCGTTTCACCAATACTTATCGCAATACGCAGAAACTTGCCTTAAGCAAAACTACTGTTCAGGGGTCCGTGCCCATCCATGTCAAAATTATGACAGCATGGCCTTCGATTATGCGTACCAGTTGACTAGCAGCATTAGTTCCGGGCTTTCATTATATCCTAGCATATGGTGTTAGTGTAGCATATACACTGTATATTATACAGTAGCATAAATATAGTCAATGGTGGTGTAAATTAACTTATTCTGTTCGCTTTTAAAATTTAAAGGTGACTGGTGGTTAGCCACATGAATGCGGTTTCTGTTCCATAAAAGATCTCTTAAAAAACTGGGTAGGAAGGCTGTCATTTCCTTCTGTTTTCCCTCTGTCCGGAAGTCCAGTCATAGATATTCAAAATGATGTCGTATGACATGATGTCCATCCATGTTAGATTTGACACATTTCACCGTAGCTGACCTATGGCTCTTAAATTATAGAAAATATTTTTTTTAATTTGAATTGTTTATCGAGAAATCCTAGAGACCGACTCACTGACCGAGTCACAATTCCTGTCCTTTCTGGCACCAGGCGCTGCTGGGTTAATATCAGGCCATTTCCACGTACTCGCAACTGTTATAACTTTATTCGTAATGTACAGTATTACGGGGGAAAAATTTGTTAAGCAGTGAGACATTATTTCCACGAAAACCATTTTAAATTACGGCGCTTTTAACGAGTCTGCAGTTACACCCGCTTAGCGATAGGCAGGTTTAGGTGGGGGAGCCTGTTCCTTGTATCCCGCGATGTACCCGTCCAAACACGGAGTGGACCCTTTGAACGGACATGGCGGCACGTCTTTAGGGTGTAGAATCAACTGCATATCATTCGCCGAGCATCCATCCTCTTTGAAGAGGGGATTAATAATCTCGTTATCCACACGGTCCTTTTCGCTTTGGGGCACGTCGGCCGGGTTGTTACGAAAAGCCATATATCCATATGCAATTTCGCACAGTCCCGTCGCCAAGTTTGGAAAGTAGCAAACATAAATCAGCTGGTAGTTGTCGTCTTGATACAGTGTGTAAGTGTTGTCGGGTACTGCAAAGCAGATAGATTTCATTATGTACTGCCTTATCTAACCTTGCAAGAAATCCATTTGTCTAATGTTTTTCGTGCAATACAGAGCCAGCAGAGATGCTGTTATGTAGGTAAAGGTTTCAGCTAGCTTATACGAAAGACTTGTACTGATACCTATCTCTTCCGCTGTTCCGTTGGTGACAATGCGGATGCCCATATTCACCGTGCCCGCCGTGTCCGCCACCAGTCCGGACCAATAGAAATTCGCACACTGGGTGCTACCGGGTGGGACCACAGCAAATTCCTGCCAGATAAAGGTCCCCGTGATATTCGCGGATGCTATCATGCCTTCGTTGACGTTGGTCCAGGTGAAGCGCATAACAGCGTTAATCGATCCGCTGACTCCTTGGAACCTTGTTCGGTACAGGTACCATAGTCCCGCCATCTGACCAGTAAACGTAAACGTTTCAGTAAAAAAAAAACAGGGAGCATACGAACAAATCAACAATGAAAGCGGCATTTATAAGAATTTGTTCCAAAGTTTACATTTTATCAGATAGAGAACATCAAGTATCGATCACAGTCATACTATAACTAATTAGCGGCTTTACAACCGGCAAAGTCGAATATCTCATGTATTAGAGCTTTCTGCGAATGCGTAATCTTATATATAGATAATTAGAAACCATGGACATGAAATGAACTGAATACGAGTACAGTCCCGAATCGGCTGCCGTACGCTAGACAGCCAAACCTTGCAAGTGAGTGAAATAAAGAAGACAAAAAAAAAAGATTCTCTACAAAGTGTTCCAGAATTGTGTACGCTTACTAACCTTCAAAGGGTCGCTTTTTACGTTGGGGGGTACGTTGATTTTAAGCGGCCATTTACATGTGGAAGGCGGCGTACTTCCCTGCTTATCTGTAATCGTCACAGAAATTAACACATCAAACAACCGTAGAACAAAACTTTAACATACTTTAACATACACATACTTACTTTAAAACTGAACCGCAGTGGTTGCTGATCATTACCACCCCGTGACGATTTTGTTTGTATGTTCTGATATAGAGATATATTCTTTCTTTAGATTAGTCGGCTTTTCCTGACGTCGTGACTGCGGATTGTACTTTTTATCTTTTTCTTAAGTTGTCACATTATTGTTTAACGAGATGTTTCGAATGTTGCCCTTATCGCATACCTGTTGGGGGAGTTACGCCTTGCGTTCCTCGAATTAAACCAGCCGTACAAGCTGGTGGCTGATCCAGCAGCGGGCAGTTCTGGAGTTTGTCATCGTAAATTTGTTTCGGCATATCCTGCACACTGAGACAGTACTTTGTCAGTGCATTATTGATAATCCTGTCAAAATCGTCCATGTCACTGGTCGACAGCCGGTCGGGCCGGGTTCGGGTTTGCGCCCAAATGAGCGGCTCTGTACATTTCCCGTCTCTGTTAGGTTTTGCACAACCGTAACCAAGTGACAGCTTCGAGTAATCGTGATACAGAACCGAATAATCACGGAATCCTGCAAATGTTGGTTTAAGTTGGGATATGCCAAGTTATAGTCGCAAAATGAAACCCTGACTTGTAACGGAGTAGTTGTCTGTAGATACGGCGTCATTTCCCAGCTGGGTACCGTCAACGTTGTATAAGCCGACCCAGAATTCGTGTTGACAAGTGCCCTTCGACAACCAAACGACCTGCATATACTGTTGGATGGCGTTAGGCAATGTGGCGTTCATATTCTGCCGGACTGTTGCGCCAAAGCTTTCGATGTGGATTCGCTGATTGGTAGAGACTTCTCCTGTTTGCCGATAAGCAAACCACTCGCCCAAGCCCTGCAAATTTTGTGCCATTAATTCAAAAGTAGAAATACAGAAACAGATATTAGCACGCAACAATAGTGTTATACCGCATAGTACAACTGGGGCGACGCAACTGTAGCTCAAAACAAGCTAACCATGATTTCACACCTAGGCAGATATCATGGCGACTGGAGAAGCTGAAGACGCAGCTCAACATGCTAGATGGCTAGACTGCGTTTAATGCTAAAAAGTATTTAGTATAACATTAAAATAAATACTAAACTGCCACTCAAGGCTTTTGCTGACCTGTGATGGTGCATCGCCGCCCAGAGGAGGTACGGAAATAGGAGAGCAAACTTGTCCAGATGATAAACTAATCTCCGCTACAACAATTCAGCAGCATGAATCTGGATAAAGCAGGATAAGGAATTACAGAAAGTACTTACCTATCATACTTACCACCAGCAATGTAATGCCTGTAACGAACATTTTGCAAAACGCATACGGAAAAGCAGCTGTTTGCAAACACTGTTCAAACAGCCTCGTGGCACTCGTATGCGCAGGAAGTGCAAGCGGCGATATCCACGAGAACGTCTTCAGTTAAATAACAGTTCTTGTAGGATATTCTATGTCGCAGTAGCTTATGTCGCAGCCGTAGCGAGACGTACGTCCACTCTCTTACCTTGAGGCTTAAACAATGTCTCCCATGACCTACTGGCTGTTGTTGTAGTTGTGTCGGTTATTGACGTGCAGAAAAAGGCCATAAGTACAGAGTAAATATCACTGTCGGCAGCGGCAAGACAGCTATCTGGCTGATTCTGATGTTGAGTTAAAAAACCACATTAGCTTGGTGTTGAAGTACGCTGCCAGAAGCTGTAAGTGATTCAGCTGTGCTCCGAAGAACGCAATACGGCAAATCTTACTTATGCGAGTCTTGACTCAAGACTCTTGAGTCAATGAACTCGTTAACATACTGTTGTCGATATTGTTAACAAATTACAGCGGACAAAGCCGTTAGAAATAGTTGGACTGTGTTACACAGTGCATTGACTGAGCTCATCGGGTACTTATAGTTCATGGTACTACCAGTGGCAATGGCACTGGTACTGGTACTTGTACTGGTAATTGTACTGGTAATAGTACTGGTACGTACTGGTACTCGTATAGTACTGGTACTGGCAGCTGGATCCGCCCGTCTAGAACGGAACTGGACCTAGTTCCCAGGACCAGTACCATACCGTATCCCAGATCACCAGGTCCAGCTCCAGCTTCCAAACCTAGGTTTTCGTAATACCCGAAAAGACTGTTAAAGCTGTTAAACGGTCATCGTTCGGCCAGTTTCTGAAGTGTTCTCTTTTTTCATAGAACTGGAGTCTGGATCATAGCGGATATTGAGCATAACAGTGATCTTTTCGTTCTTAAAGTTGAACGATTTGGCTGTCGAAGCTGTCATTACACGTACAACCGCATTAATCATGTTGCCAACGGGCCACTTGGAACTGTAGTCCAAGCAGTCACTGCAGACTGTGGCGAATTTCTTTATGGCCGAACATGTTGCAGTGACATATTTTGACAATTGTTGGAAAAATTAAGGGAGTAGTTCTGCCGATACCGTCCGCTCTGCTAGCGTCCACAGTGTGACATCGTCCTGGTCGGTTGTTAGAAAGGTATGACTCTTCAGTTCCTCTGCAAATGGTCGGTGGTTTGGATTCCGTTGAAGGCACTGTTGGATGAAACCGGACACTGCATCTGGCAGTTGATCAGGAATTGTGGGTGATCCACCATTACCAACAAAGTACATAATTGCTATCCCTCCTGAAATTTTATTCATTCGCCCATTTTGCACTTTGTGGAACTCGGGCACTGCGCCTGTAATAATCTGGATAACCACACATCCCAAACTCCAAATATCGGTTCGTCTTCCCAGTTTCATATTTTCTCCAGAATACTCCACTTCTTCGTCCGTACCGTTAATTAGCTCAGGTGACATAAAAGCCCAAGTGCTCCGGTCCCGGAACACTTTGTTCGTTTGGGCGGTGTCTTCCGAAAGATTCTTTATTTTATCTAGAGCAGCTATCTTCATGGTGCAGGTGTTAACATTCATGGAAGACATTAAAATATTATCAGCTCTGATGTTGCGGTGTACACAGCGGTTTTCGTGCAAGTAAGCTATTCCATGCACCAGCTGTTTGGTCCATTTTTGCAGTAAATATAGAGTAACGGGAAACGTCTTGACAAGATCATGGAGTTTCCTGCCTGCAAAGGAATGCCGACAACGTGAAGCAGGCCTTGAAAACAAAGAAGGCCGTGGTTCGATTGTACGTAAGTCCGTGACAAACCGCACGGGTAAAATTATAAGAAGAATCGCGTGTATACAGGGCTTTACTGCCACTGTTTAGAGACAAATGTACATTATTATGGCAGGGTCTAAAACATGGGCATGGCCCCTACCCATGGGCATGCCTAGCGGGCATGGTCACCGAAAAACATGGGTTGACCAAAGTCTAAAACCTGGTCATGCTTTGGCTAAAAACTGGCCATGGTCACCCAATGCAGAACTAAAATAAAACTGTATCGTATGCTCGCCAGTTCAAAACTACGCTCACAAATAGGAGTTAAACTGTTTGAATCGGGTTATGTGAGTGAAGTGAAGACAGCAGAAAATTATCAACATTACAGCCAGGTACTGTATAGTCTGTACTCACACACACAAACAATCCAATCGGCATTTAAGGTACGGTGCATCCTGGCACATTTTGATTTACGAGTCTCGTCTACGACGTGACAGTTATGAAATGCACCATTATTTTTTCGGATTTCATTCTGTTGCTGCTGCTTAATCCCAGCTGCTACAACTAATTTTACAATGTAAAAGTACGGCATGTCGCTCAAGCCTTCGTGTTTTGTTCGGATGACGAAAGCCTGTTTATTCCGGAAGCGCTCTGTTCATTTTTTTGTCATTCTTTATACCTGTACACTATAACAAATCGCGACCTTGTGACGATTTTGTCGTTCCTCTTGTTCTGCTATGCCGGAAGCGGTTATGTCATTTAGTGCGCGCTACACACTCGGCAGATCTTCTAATCTCTATATTAAGCGACAACTGTCCGTCTGTTTGTCTGTAACGGTCGCGCCTCCAAAACGTTCTGATTGGTTGAACGCATTGAACAAGCTTTATCTTAGCCACAAAGGTTTGCGAAGCCTTAGTTTGGTACACAGGTTTGCGAACCATTAGTCCAGTACGCAGGTTTGCGAAGCCTTAGTTTGGTACAAGGGTTTGCGAACCATTAGTGCAGTACGCAGGTTCGCGAAGCCTTAGTCTGGTACAAAGTTTTGCGAAAGTTCAGCTCTACAAAAGTTTAATTCAGTACCCACGTTTGCAAATACCCGGTATGGTACTGAAGTTTGTGAGGACATAGCACAGCACAAATTTTAGCAAATGCGACGTTTCTGACCCGATCCCGGTCCAGGCAAGCTGTAAGGGTGCTGGACTTCGCTCAGCCCTCTGTTGCAGTTCAACCGATGAGCCACTTTGACCTCTCGACCTACTGAACTCAAGGTTGAAATTATGAACACTCCTGAGCCTCTTTGTCTGAAAGCCGCAGCCCGTTTCAGCCTTTTGTTTTTCAGACTGAAATGTTCATCCTTTGGACTTGGGGCCGCCTAACAAATTGTGCCCCTTTTAACCGGTCGCGCTTAGTTTTCTCTCATTCCGTTTAAACATCATTTGCTGAAAAGTGCGCACAAGCCTGTGCATAATTGTTGTTCGTCTATGCATTCGATTGACGGAAACTTTGCGGAAGCCATTTTGAAGTGTTCGGAAAAACCAGGCGAGTTTCACATATCTTCCTGATTACCGGTATTTTACTTACGCGGCTTTCGCACTTCTTAAGAGTTTTTCCTTCTCCGATGCAATGAGCCTACCAGCTGCTCGCGAGTATGCTATTGCCTGTGACCTGCCGATGAAAATTGGTACATATGTTTGGCTCATTGGGAGAGTTGAAAGGACGTCCCAAGAGCGGAGAAGACTACATTTGCGGACCTCCGATCATGCTGTTGTGTTCGTAAAATTGGTAGATCCGGTAATCGCAACGGTTGAATTTTTGCGTTAAACTGAATGTACTTTGGGCATGCTCTTTGGATAGTATTCGGGACCGGACGAACGTTATGTCGAAGTAGGGGGAACGATTACAGGAACTAAAACGTTACAGTGCCAACACCTTAACCAAGACGTTCCAGGATCAGTTGCTTTTCAGGATCGTTTTGGTAAAACTGATCGTAAATGCCGACAAGAGTTAATTACGCATATTCATGTGTTTGCATCCGTAGAACTACTGCGCGAACGTGCCGCAACGACATCAAGTGAGCCACTGTCGCTCACTGAACGCGTCCGCAGATCACGCGCTCAGGAATCCGAAGAGAGAACGTTCGATCGACGACAACTCGACGAGCAAAGGCTGCGTGCTACACGGCAGAACGAGTCACAGGAAGCCGCATCACAGCGGCGACAAATTGAGGCAGAAAGACAACGGCTTGCACGGGAGAACGAGTCTGAGGAAGAACTGCTCCGCCGACAGCAGTTAGACGCAGAAAGGAAGCGCAGAGATAGAGCTGATCTGTCGGAAGGAGAGGCAGAAGAACGTCGTGCCGCTGAAGCCGCTTCAAAAAAAAGGCAACGGGCTGAGCTCAAGAGTCAGAAGAAAGCCGAGACCAGATACTCTGCGCTGTCTTATTCAAATACTGAGCCTGCCTTATACGATTTGGAAGATATGAACCAAATCTGCACAGCTTGCCAGGCTAGACATTTTAAAGGCGAAGTCACGCAAGGCAACCGCTTTGTCTTCACCACTTGCTGTCAAAAAGGTGCCGTGGTACTGGAGCCCATCGTCACGGAACGCTTCCCAGCGCACCTACGCTCACTTTTTCTTGGTGAGCACAGGGATAGCAACCGTTTCTTTGCGAATATTAGAAAATACAACAGTGCTCTGGCTTTTGCATCCGTGGTAGCAAAAATTGATCATCCTCCGGGGCACGGACCTCACACCTACCGAATATCCGGACAACTGTATCATTTTCTCGGTCCTGCTCATCCTTCTAATAATCACGGCGCAAGGTACGGGCAGCTGTACTTTTTGGACAGTTCTGATGCTACTGAAATCCGGATCACAGACCCGATCAATGCAACCCTGCTGCCCTCTTTGTTAGCCGACCTCGAAGGCATAATACGTAGCTGCAGCCCATATGCAGCGGCATTCCGCATGATGCGGGAAGTGGAAGACGACGAACAACGAAGAGCGCAGAATGACCAGCGGCCGCCACTGGACGTTCGACTGGTTTTCGACAATGACCATAGGAATCCACAGCGACGGTTTAGGGCGCCGACCAGTAACGAAGTCGCGGCAGTCATTGTGGGGAATGTTACGGGCGAATTTCCAGAGCATTCTCTGGCTGTTCATTCCAGAGCAAGCGGACTGCGAACGATACCGTCCCTTAATGGTGATTGTGATCCCATGTGCTATCCGTTGTTTTTTCCTGGTGGGACAAAAGGATTCCACCCACATTTGAAGCGAGAGAATGGAGCGGGAAGAAACAACGTTTCACAACTGGAGGTAGGTCGGCAGAATAGCTTCAGGTTTACTGCACTGTAACTTCTGAACGCATCTCAGTTCAATCGTTGCCTACGTTTCCGCAAACTTTAAAACACCCTAAGCTTTGTCAAACGTTAGTGTGGCACTAAGACCTTATGAACCTTAGTACAACACTAAGGTTTTACGAACCGTAGTATAAAACTATGGTTTTTCCTTAATCTTAGTACCGTTTCTGTAACACACTGAGCTGCTGGTGGTTTCTAAATTTAAACGAGTCGGTCGCAAAGTCCTTTCGTTTACAATTCCGAGCATAGGCGGCATGGTTTAGCGGAAGCGCGATTAGCGTTCTTTACCGTTTTCAGTACTATGCGTACCGCACAGCTGAACGGCGGGAGTTTAACCCAATCCTTCATGGACGAGCACTTTTCCAGCAGTACGTGGTGGATGCTTATATTAAAGTCGAAGAATCGCGATTACAGTATCAGCGACAAAATCAGAAAAAGTTGCGCGTTGAGAGCTATCAAGGACTTTCTGACTACGTTGCAACCGCAGCAACACAGCGTGGAATGCAACCTGGTCACGTGGTTGTACTAAGTTCAAGCTTTTCCGGAGGACCACGAGCCATGCGCCAGCATTACCAAGACGCTATGTCGCTTTGCCGCAAATATGGAAAGCCTTATGTGTTTCTCACAAAGACATTAAACCCCAAATGCAAGGAAATCACGGAAGCTCTCTATCCTGGACAGAAGCCCACTGATCGACCAGACTTGCTTGCTAGAGTGTTTAAGCTCAAATTGAAAGAACTGATGCGTGACATCGTTACCAATGAAATATTCGGCCGGGTGGAGGGTTTCTGTTATGTAAGAGTTGGTGTTTTGTGAAACTGTATTACAGCGTTCATGCCCATTTTTGCGCGTTCACAAGCATATCATTCTAGAAGACTAGCCCCAGTACAATTTGATAAAAAAATTTGCAAATAGAGAAACATATTGCCAAAAATCTGCATTTTTAGACGATCGAGTTTCAAAAACGAGGACTGCCACACTGCCACTTGCTGCTCATAATCGACAAACGCGATGCTAGGGTTGAAGCTGAAACGATCGACCAGATTATAAGCTGCGAGATTCCAGATCCAGTTGCGTACCCGCGTCTGCACGAGGCGGTGAGAAACTTCATGGTACATGGCCCATGTGGTGATCTAAACCCACAATGCGTTTGTATGCGAGAAACCGGGACGTGCCACGCAAAATTTCCGAAGCCCTTTTGTCCAGCGACCAGTCCTAATAAGGATGGATATCCGGAATACATGCGAAGAGACAATAATTTAACAATGACCGTTGGCAACAGACAGGTCGATAACAGATGGATTGTACCGTATAATCCATACCTGCTATTGAAGTATAATTGCCATATCAACGTTGAAATCTGTGCAACTGTGAAGAGTTTCAAATATTTGTATAAATATATCTTCAAAGGGAACGACGTATCATTGATGAGTGCAGTGACTGCTGATGGCGACCAAGTGTTGAACCTGGACGAAATTGCACGTTTCGTTGAATCGCGCTACATTAGCGCACCAGAAGCAGTTTGGCGTCTGAACAAGTACGACATGCAGGAACTGTCGCATACAATCGTCCGACTCCCTGTTCACAAGCCAGAAGAACAGGCTGTCTTTTTCGAAGCCGGTCAAGAAGAAGAAGCCCTAGCAGCTGCAACTACTCGCGAGACTATGCTGACGGCTTGGTTCAAATTGAACGCGAACGTTCCCGAGGCACGCTCAGTTCTGTACCATGATGTCCCGGTTACATACAGATTTGAGAAAGGAGTTTGGAAGCCACGTGTACGCGGGGATGATGGAAAAGTAATGGGGCGGATGTACACGGTGAATCCGCGAGATTATGAACGATTCTTCTTGCGACTTTTGCTTCTCCATGTACCCGGCGCGACGAGTTATGCTGACTTACGGACGATCAACGGTGAAACTGTCCAAACATTTGAAGAAGCGGCCAAGCTGCACGGGCTGGTTGAAAGCAATGACCAATGGGTGCAGTGCCTCCAGGAAGCTGCCTTCGCTGCAATGCCGGCTGCAATTCGTTCGCTTTTTGTCACGATCCTGATCTACGGAAACCTCCCTCCAAGAGACGCCCGACAGTTGTGGGACATGTTTCACGCTGTCATGCTTGACGACTTCCAGCGCCAACATTCTATAGAGCTGTCGCTTTATTTAGCGTATACTGACATAAATAAGCGACTTGACTCTTTTGGTGCATGTTTGAGCAGGACTTATGGAATCACCGAGCCACCAAAACCAGCACAGATCGAAGAAGACGTGCTAGACCGCAAAGCTGAGCTGGAAAAAGGCACTGCCATGATTGCGTCAATGAACGAGGCTCAACGTGAAGTTGCAGAATCTGTTCTCAACTCAGCACGCGGATCGTCCACCCCGAAGTGCTTTTTCGTTGATGCACCCGGCGGGACAGGGAAAACTTTCGTCTTTACTGCAATATGTCATCAGCTCACAGGAGAAGGTAAAAGCGTGTTATGTATTGCCAGCACCGGCATCGCTGGCAATCTTCTGCCAAGAGGAACAACAGTTCATACTGGACTTGGCTTGCCGTTGAAACTCGATGAGCATTCCCGGCTGTCCTATTGCAACCGGCCAAGTCTTGCCTTAAAACTTCGCAACGCCGACGTTATTCTGTGGGATGAAGCACCCATGTCGCCAGCGTTAGCCCTGGAATGTATTGACACCAGTTTTCGAGAGCTGATGCAGAACAGTTCACCATTCGGTGGCAAAATAATGGTTTTGGGTGGAGACTACCGACAGGTTTTGCCAGTTGTTCAACACGGAAGCAAAGCGCAACAGCTTGCCTGTTGCTTAAAACGGTCTCCCTTATGGCGGTTGTTTAAAACCTACCACCTTAACCAGAACTTGCGCGCAGCGGCTGGACAAGGCGAGTTTTGCGAATGGTTGCTCAAACTAGGCGAGGGGACGCTGGAGCGCGATGAAAACAGTGATGTGGTAGTTCCAGAACGTTGCATAAGTTCAGGTAAGTGGGTATCGTGTAGCAGAAGTCAGGCCATGAAATCTTTATACTTTTGCGGATGCTACAAAGGATTTGTACGCTTTAGTGCAATATAAAGTTTCTGTAAACCCCTGTGGCGACGAAAGGTATACAATTCTTGGCATTGCCTACTGAGTCGCAGCACTGTTTTTGCACCAGTAAACAGTAGTAGAACGATCCATCTTTCTGCAGGAGATATTGTTACGGAAATTTTTGGAGAAACGTTGAACACCGATGATACCGACAGTTTGTTGAAGAGTGTCATTCTGTGTCCCACAAACGAAGAGACGCTGGAAATTAATGACAGCATTGTCGAAAAACTGTTTGGTGAGTCCGTTACTTATACAAGCGTCGACACAATCGTTTGCGATGATGGTGAAGACCCAACCGAATTTCCTGAAGAGTTTCTGTATACATTAACGCCCAGCGGTCTGCCGCCACACATCCTAACCCTGAAAGTTGGCACGGTTGTCATGTTGCTGCGAAACTTGGACGCAAAACACGGGCTATGCAATGGTACCCGAATGATTATCCGACAGCTTCGCAAATATTCATTGGACTGTGAAGTGTTGAGTGGGAGTAGCAAAGGGAAACGAGTGCTTATACCCAGAATCAAGCTGCAGCCGACGGGAGATTTCCTTCCTTTCAACTTCAATCGTCTCCAGTTTCCCGTCCGCATTGCATTCGCAATGACCATTAACAAAGCTCAGGGACAAACATTTGAGAAAGTTGGAATCATTTTAAAGTCCCCTGTCTTTTGCCACGGGCAACTGTATGTTGCCTTTTCCCGTGCACGATCGTTTGATGCGATTAGGGTAGTTTTACCAGCAGGAAAACGTTGCACAAGGAACGTCGTGTACCGCGAGATTTTTCAGAAAAGTCCCTGAATGTCTCTAGACTCTTCGAGTGTTTACCACCCTCTCTAATCTTGCAATAAAAAAGCGTTGAATACTCTGCCCCATTGGGGATACGCCGCGCATCAGTGCCGTATGAATTAAAGTTAATTCATTCCTGCGTGTCGGAAATCCATATTTACCTTTACTTTACAGTACCTGAACAATCTGCCAGATCTAATAATTGCATGTGAAACATACGCTTGCCTACCTACCGCGGCGCGTAGCGCCGCGGCCGCTGCTAGTCTACATTATTAAGCGCCGTATGTCCGTCTGTCACGTTCCCGCCCCCAAATTGTTCTGATTGGTAAACCAACTTACACTTCTCTCTTTTAACGTCACATGTTTCATTTTACTACGTTCCGGGTAGAACAACATCAGTGCGTCGGTTACGGTTGGTTTTGTACTACCTGTTTCTGCGCTTTTTAATTGTTCGGTGATCTACCGTTTTTTGGGAATTTTGTTGAGTTCAAGAACCTCAACTTTCCAACTGCTTGGTCCACCAAATTAATTAAAAAATTTAACTAATTGAAGGTACAGCGATTCGTGAATCCTTAGTT
Source organism: Paramacrobiotus richtersi (assembly GCA_034698045.1). Lineage (NCBI taxonomy): Eukaryota > Metazoa > Tardigrada > Eutardigrada > Parachela > Macrobiotidae > Paramacrobiotus > Paramacrobiotus richtersi. The sequence goes on along the minus strand of JAQGAU010001745.1, from coordinate 2,724 downwards.
AGGTACAGAGATTTACGAATCCTTAGTCAGGTACAGAGGGTTGTAAGTCCTTAGTTAGGTACAAAGGTTTGTGAATCCTTAGTTACGTACAAAGGTTTACGAATCTTTAATTAGGTACAGATGTTTGTGAATCCTTAGTTAGGTACAAAGGTATAAGAATCCTTAGTTAGGTACAAAGGTTCGTGAATCCTTCGTTAGGTACAGAGGTTTACGAATCCTTAATTAGGTACAGGGTTTGCGAATCTTTAGTTACGTACAGATGTTTGTGAATCCTTAGTTAGGTACAAAGGTTCGTGAATCCTTAGTTAGGTACAAAGGTTTACGAATCCTTAGTAGGTACAGAGGTTTGCGAACCCTTAGTTATGTACGCAGGTTTGTAATTCGTTAGTTAAGAACAAAGGTTTGTGAGTCCTTAGTTCTGTTCAAAGCTCAGTAAATCCTCAGTTGAGTTGCACAAGTTTCTGACCACTCGGGTGCCCTACCTCAATAACTTCGACCTCTACACCTTTGAACCCTGACCTGCTAAAAGGTTAAGCCATCTGACCATCAGGCCTGAACCTTTTGTTTTTTTATCCGCATCGAACTTATGCCCCAACTTTATATCCTGTCGCTTCTACCGTTCACGCACGCCGCGTTAACAGTTACTGAAAAGCGGCTTGGATAGCCAGGACTTCTTTCAGTTAACCGCACTCTTTGTCAACTCCGAGTGTGCACACGGCCTTTGCGAGCGAACAAAAGCGATGCATGCAAAATAATCTAGAAATTAGGCCACCTGCTACTGCTCATTTTGTGACCGCGTGAGTTTATGGTAGTTACCCAGATGTAACTTGCAGGCTTTTGCGGAGCAAGCTTGCAAAGGCAGTATATAAGCACATGTGTACTAAAGCCGCGAACATTCGATTAGTTGTTGTAGTCATCTTTCTTATTCTTTTAAACCTAACGTATTCCGCAGACACTTTGGTTTCTGCGGCAGCTGAGTTGGCACATTTAGTTTTCTACTAATATCATTTCACATTTATTTTTGTCATCAGTAACTGGACGTTCTCATCAGTAACTGGTTCTCATCAGTAACTGGACGTTTCATATTACCATGGGCGAAACGCGCAGTTACGTGATTGCCTGCGATTTCAGCATGATGCTGAACAGATCAGTGTCGCTTATTGGGAAAGTAGAGAAGACTTCCCTAGAACGTAAAAGATTGCATGTTCGGACTTCTGATCAGTGTGTTATTTTTATAAACCTTCCAGAACCGGTAAGTCTAACGATTGTGTACGGTATCATATCAGCTGGAGCAGGATGCGCTTGGTTTGCAGTTCGTTGGGCCAGATGAAGGATATGTAGAAGTGGAAGGGATCGTCACCGGCGTAAAAACGTTAAAATGTCATCTTTTGTATCATGAAACGGGAAGGCCGTATGCTTTACAAGAGCGCTTTGGTAATACTAATGCATTATTTTAATGGTGTTCGCATTGCTGATATGGTTACTCATAACCGTAGAACTCCTACGCGAACGTGCGCCCAGCAGATCGAGTGGCCCAACATCCGTTGTCGAGCGAAAGCGCCAATCACGCGCTAATGAGTCAGAAAATTCAGTCGTGACACGTAGAGAAGCCGATGCAGAACGAAAAAGAAACGCAAGAGCTACCGAAGACGCGGAAATGGCAAAAGAGCGTCGTGCTAGAGAAGCTGTAGCAAGGAAGAAACAACGAGCTGAGCATGAAAAGCAGAATGAACCCGTAAACAGATATGCGGCGCTGTCTTACACGGATACAGAGCCACCAACTGACGATCTGGGTAGGATGGACAGGGTGTGTACTGCCTGCAGAGCCCGTCATTTCCAGGGGGAGGTCACCGGGAGCGAGGGAAATATATTCACAAACTGTTGTCAAAAAGGAGCCGTTGCATTGGAAAATTCAGCACCTGTTGGTTTCCCGGATCTATTGCGCTCGCTCTTTCTTGGAAACCATGAGTTGAGTAGTAACTTTTTTGCAAACATCCGAAACTACAACAGCGCTATGGCATTTGCGTCAGTTGTTGCAAAAGTTGACCATCTTCCTGGGCATGGACCATTCACTTACCGAATCTCTGGACAGCTATACCATTTTCTTGGACCAGCGCACGCGCTGGAAAATCAACAGCCGAAATACGGCCAGTTGTATTTTCTGGACAGCAGGGACGCTCTGGAAATGCGCTCAACAGATCCCGTTAATGCGAGGTTATGTGTCTCGCTACTGCAGAACCTCGAAGCTGCGCTAAGGTTATGCAGTCCATATGCAAAAGCATACACAATGATGCGTGAAATAGAAGACGTCGAACACAGAAAAGCCACACAAGAACAAAGAACTCCTCTTGACGTTAAGTTAGTCTTTGACAATAACCGGCGAAACCCTCAGAGAAGATATGCAGCACCAACCTGCAACGAAGTGGCAGCTGTCATCGTCGGAGACGTCAATGGTGAGTTCCCGCAGCATCATCTGGCAGTGCACTCGAAAGCCAACGGGCTACGTACGATTCCTTCGCTAAATGGGGACTGCGACCCAATGTGCTACCCGATGTTCTTTCCTCTTGGAACCAAGCTGCTGCAATCTTTAGTGAAATTCGCCAATCATGTTATTCGCAACGAAGTGCCGAGTCAGTCCCGCCAAGTGTTCTTCGGAGCTAACATTGTGCCGTTCTTGAAGCCCGGAGGTGGTATTCGCCCCATTGCCCCTGGATGCACGCTACG
>JAQGAU010001744.1:0-17873 GCA_034698045.1 Paramacrobiotus richtersi | reverse complement strand
CTGGCGCCTGCCTAGTGCGAGCGTGCCGTGCGCCATCTTCTCTGCTCTGTTACTGCCTCCAGTTCCATTATTGTAACGGCAGCTTGAAATTACCGCACTTTGCGCGAAGATGAATGCGCTGTGGAATCTGTCTCAGACTGTCTGTATCATATTCAGCCGATTTCGAGGAACAATAATACAATTCTATTCGCCAGATTAATGCGTTTTAACTTTTGTCTCGTTCTTAGCATCCCCGTCAATCATTACCAATGGAAAACGGAAACTCAGCTGAAAATTTAACAATGTACACGTCGCTCATTTCAGCGGAATTGCTTCAGCTGGTACAAACAACGGGATCAGCTGGTAGTACGACAGGGTGCAAGACGCTCAGTACAAAAGGTATCGTTACCACGCTAACATGATTCGAGGTTCTCATCTTCACTGTCCGTTTTGCTCGTTTTCTCGGTAGTTTTTGCGCCGGTAATTGCCTTCGTGTTAATGTATGCGAATATTCAGTCATCTGATAACGATTTGCAGATCCCTGTCCTGTGGAGAAAAGTGCAGAATGGTTGGCGCACGCCAAGAAACTCGTCGAAGACCGTGAGAAATCTCAAGGTACAGTACCTTACCATTGATTTCACCATGTGACTCTACATTCACGTATTCATACTCCTAGGAACCATCGCCACATTGGAAACCACAGTAGCCACTCTGCAACGTGATTTTGACGTGCACAAGGCGTGCAGCGACGCCATGATCCAGCACCTGCGTCAGGAACTCCGCGAGTCGAAAAGCGCGCAGTCCGCCATGCAGACGCGTTGCAACATGTTGCAGGTCGAGAAGACCGATCTGGCGGCCAAAAACGAACGGCTGGAGAAGTTGCGGACGGGGTTTTCGCGCATGTCCGAGGAGATGCAGCAGCTACTGGTAGGGTGTTTGAGATCATTGGCTTCCAAAAGCGCCCTTCCCCACTGGCTGTTTTTTAGGGGGAGGGTGATGCCGCTCCTGCGAAGAAACCCAAGAGAGGTACCGTTTATGCGACGAAAAGCAGGAGAGGTGAATGAGCGTAGCCGCTTGATAAAGAGACCGTGCTGGTTAGCGCCGTAATTCCGCATCATCATATTGACTTATTAAGATGTTGAATGTACGAATTAGGTTGGGTTGGTTGTAAATGAAGTTAGAATGAACATTTTGATCGGATTGTAGTTGTACTGTGTAACGTCTTAGTTTTCTGCATTGCCAATTGACCAAACTGGAGCAGTTGGAAAAAACATAGTTTCACAACATTATGTATTAATTAATAAATTATGTAACTCGATTATCAATGTTTTGAAACTCCTGGTCTGGATTGGTACCGATTGGTACCAGCGGGTGGATTGAGTAATACTGCGGATAGAGCGTCAGCAAATTAAACAAGAGCGGAAGGCGCCATTTACCACGAACAAGAACATCATAGGGATATGTTAAACAAGAAATACACAGATACATATTGCGAAGATGTTTCGAAGCGCAACTACACGCAGATGATGCAAGCATACAGCATATGTGAATGCCGTTCGGTATGGTAACTTTGTTTATGTTATCCAGCCGCAGAATTTAAAACCTATGTGGTAGAGTGAAAAACACGAGAAAAGTTATCATAATCACACTACTGATGGTGACATCCGAGCCATTGGGTTGCGACGGTCCTCGAGTGGTCGGTTCATCACCGCATCCCGGTGCACTGCTGTTAGAGCAACATTCGTTCCTAAACGTGCGTGGAAGATGCGCAATATCCTGGGGAGTGATTCTCCATCGTTCGAAGAACACGCCGCTTCCGCAGGTAAACGATAAGTTGGGTCTCTTATCGCTCGATCGCCGGGCGACTGCGTATGTCCATTTGATGAAATCATCGGCTTCACAGCAGGCACATTCGTTCTCTTTCTGCCCTGGACAAAACGCGTTCTCATCCAGGTCTATCGTCACGTAGGCAGAGAGAGTTAACGTGTCAAGGATATCGCGTCCAGGGAAATTGAGGCGGTTTCTCTTCAGGCCGAGGTACAGTAAGTTGGCGAACTTGAACGGGCGGCCTAGTGTCAAATTGATCAGCGATCCGTTGGAGGACGACTGTACCGATACGTCCAGATTCTACACATAGAAACATCTTGTAAGTACACTCATGGGCGAATTTAACTCATCTGGGCCTGAGGGGCACTACAAATCCGAGAACCCAGAAACCCAACGGGAAGTTAATGGAACTATTAGCCTAAAATCGCTTTAACTTTGCTTGCCGCAGTCTGTCGGTCATCCGTTCTCGTTCTAACCTTTTTTGCGAATTTTTGTGCTTATTTGACTCTAACAGCGATACCTCGTTATCGTAAAACTCCTTTTTGGATTCGACACGTACAAAAGGTGTCCATACGATGAATTAATTGAAGATGGACAATAGCGCGCGTAGCGCGAAGCCATCGGACTATTTCGTCATTGAACAGCGGAAAATTCATGCAAAAAATGATAGTTTTGGTTTATTTGATCAGCTCAAACCGGAACAGTAACCGAAATCTTTCTGACCGATTGCTTTTTTCTGACCTATAGCACCCGAAGCCCAACATCAGTTAAAATAATTTGAGTTTGCAGACAAGACATTGATTAACTGTTATTACTCTGCACACTCCATTCATTGCAAGTAAGTGAGGTGGCAAGCAAAACTGGCGCGCGCGGCAAAACTCGTCGTTGTTTTCTTGTTGAGTGAATACCACAGCAGGTTATGCATGCCCGTAATTCAGTACTGCACCAGTACTTCTTATAACATTATATGTTTTTACTACTGATGGTTTTGCAGTGGTCAATTTCGTCCCGTTTCCGCTCAAAAAAAATGACGTAATTCTTTGTATAGTATTTGGTAACATTTTACGACATAATACAAGCTTGATGGTATACGTATTGAATAAATCAAAATACCAATACTTCCGATCAACAAGCTATATGGAAGACAAGCTAAACAATTTGGTCAACAAACAATCCAAAGTGTACAAACAAACTTCCGTCCAGACTTTAGCGCATCATATAGTTGTGCACGTTTTGCCATGTTGAAGTGAATCACTGTTCGTCCGCTTAAAATACCTACGGATCGAAAAATGCAAACTCGTATTTGGAGTGGTTACGAGACAGAATTCGGAATTGTGAATGAAATAGCGTAATAATTCTCTTCGACTTGCCGGGGTAGCAGGAAAGCAAGCCAGATAAACTGGGCAATTACTTGTATTGATGCTGGCCTTTACCGTTCGGTCTACTGCAGCTTGATAAAGGCTAGTCCGGCATTTGGCACACAGTGCCGAAACTGGTGGCAAGGGCAGAACCCATATTTTCTGCCGCGCTGATTAGTAGTGTAGCGCTTGCAGCTTTGCTGTTCAGTACTGACAATACTCCCCCCTTTGGTGCCATTGAACGAAAAGCCGGTTGAGGTTAGCAATACTCCCCCCTTTGTATTTCTGAGGAACCCGATTTCGTAAAATTTCCGGGAGGGGCACGTGCCCCCGTGCCCCCCCCCCTTAAATTCGCTACTGATTACTGCACACTAGACTACACACCGCTGCGCTTTCGATAAAGACCAAAGCGAACGGAATGAACATGAAAGTACCTCTAGTGAATCTGCAACAGGGGCAAACACCGCCCAATCCAGACGGCTGATAAAGTTGCCATCCAGCTTGATTAGCACTAGCGCTGGAAGAATGTTCTCTTGCAAGGTAACCCGTGTTTCGAACGCGCTGACGTCGATGTCGTGTATGTCGTTTTTCCGCAAAAACAGGTGTTTTAGGACGTTGAACCCCTTCAGGAAATCGGATCCCAGTGGATTGATGAGGCAGGTTTCGATATTTAACAAGATTAGCTGTCCACGCACGTTGCTAAGAAAGGTCTCCAGCGGCAGGCGCTTTGAATTCATGCCCTCGAAACTGTATATACTGATACTTTCCAAGTGGGGAAGATCTTGCGGCAACGGATCGGCATCGTTATGGATGCAGCTACGTAAACTCGCGGTCTGAGACCCCATGTAAAAGATGCTCACGTTCTTGGGAAGTAAGCCGTGGTCGAAGTTGCCGGGTATATTGTAATTACCAGCTGTGCATGTTAGAACAGCTAATCCGGAGTAGTGGCAGGTTGGATGAGGCAGTACAATTGCATCATCTGCAAAAGCCGCTTTTGCTTACCCGATGTACATGTATGAGCAAAAGCTGTAACGTAAGTAACGGTAAGTTAGACTGTTTGCTTTATAAATTACATTATTTATTACCTATTATTATTTACAAATTATTATTAAACTTTAATTTGTTACTACTAGTACTAGATGTCGCGTATTTAAATGACTATTGGTTTAGATTTCTACCTGCAGCGGCTTGAACATGTACTAGTGCAGAAAGAACGCCAACGAAGCAGGCAAAAGCGAAGGACGCCATTAACACTAAAAACAATAAACTTTAGGATGGAATTCACAGAACCTGAGGATTCCAAGCGAACTATCGCCAAACAGATAAATATAGTAGCGTTCAGGGTGGTAGTTCCATTTGTCTTTATCATCGAAATTTCCCATCGTCAAATCATTCAGACGCGCAATCATGCGCATCGTCTAATCACGCAATTCTCTTTGTCGGTGTTATCTGAAACTTGTCCTCTTACAGCGCTTTTACACAGTAGCAATGTGGACGACGACAGTTGGCCGGAGGTATTGTTTCCTGCGTTGACTCAAAACGATAAGGTTACGACTGTGTACTAATCCGTCCAGAATGGGAAAAGCAGTTATGTATTTGGAAAAGCTTTGTCTTATTTGCGCTGACTACACTAATTAAACGGCAAAGAGAGGCCATAGCTCGGGTTAATTTTTCAGATTTTGTACGCTGGCTGCTCACCGGTCACCGCACGAATATGTTGCAGAGATCTAAGTGAAAGCATATCATAAAATTAATGAGTTATTGTCCTCGTGTCGAAATCTTAAGAAGAATATCAGTCTATCAACAGGAAAAACATGATGCTGGCTGGCATCAAGTTTTCCGTAATCGGAACGGCCTGGCAAAAGCGTCTTCCTTTGACTAATGTTTTGCGCATTTTCGAACCCTTTTTCTTCACAGAGTATTGTTTAATTTTGGCGCTGCTAACTGCAGGCAATAGAACAAAACTGGCACGAGAGGGGATAGTGTATAATGACAAAACACAAAACTGAACAAAACGTTTGTCAGTCGTGTACAAAAAAAACGGGCACGTGGACCGCGTTTACGACTTCATGCAGTAGTTACTGATTCCCTGTACGATAAGCGCTTAGCTTAACATACCGGTTTCTCCAGATACAGTATGCGGTATACAGTATACAGTATGCAGTATACAGTATGCGGGGCCGGAATAAACTGCAAGAAAGCGAAATTCCGGCTCATTCTCAGCTGCTTGCACAGTTGCACCGACAGCAATTTTGCCGGACCAAAACACTTCAAGCAAACTAAGATAGTGTACACGTAGATACTTTACAAAGTGCAGTGTATCAGGGTTTATTAACGTGAGATATATAAACTTGCTGCTGGCGAATCAACTGTGCAAGAATTATCGGGGAAGAAAGTATAGAAAATATTTGGAATTTGCTGCCTCACAGCTTTTCCCAGCCCCACCATCGTACTCGCGAAACATTTCAACGCATTCTTGCTTTACTGGGAACCATTCAGGGCTTACAAAGTATATAGAACCCTATCGCAGCCGAGCCACTGTATATTAGCCAAACCGTTCCATTACTCACTTGATCCCTTTTCACTTGATCCCCATTCCTCTCTAGTAATACTGACGCGGAAAATTTTCTTATTGTCTAGATTTTTGGTTCTCGCCGCACTGGTGTGTACAGAAATACATACCAACGCCGCGAAAGCCAAAAACCTACACAACAAAAAAGTTATCTGCGTAATCACCCAAGGGAAAGACGACGACTGTACGTGCGACGGCAGGTATATATTTTGAACCGATAAAAATCAATTTCCAATCCTCTGCAGCTAACCTTTACAGGAGTGGAAGCGAGCATTTCCTGCTACTAGAGTATTCCAGACGCCCATTCATTGTGCTCTCTTTCGTGGTATAAAGTTTGCTTTTACCAGGTGACTGGAATTTTTCGCGAAGCAAGAGACTCTCGCTTAACATTAAAAATCCGTTTAACGATATTCGCGTACGATGCTATTAATAGCGAAATTATATTTGCAGTTGTTGTTCATTACCAGCAGGACTACTCGTATGAACAAGTAGCTGCGGAAAAATTGACCGCGATCTGCTCATATAGCCAATAGCGTGTACCTACACACAGCACACAGCTGCTTTTGCCAATCGGTCAGCAGCTTCGGCCATTTACACATTTAATACACAAGGAAATTTTTTAGTTACACCTTGCAGGGAGTGATTTCGGAACAGGTTCTAATCGATCTCGTACAAAGCTTAAGTTGGCACGTTTCCGCGCTTCCTGATCCTAACCAAAGGAATGAAGTCAGCTGAGAGTTCTGGCAAAGTTTTATCCGTATTCTCGTAGGAAATGGTACCAAAATCAGGCGAACTGCAATGAAGTAATCCGATATACAGTAGTACTGGGTGTCAGGGAACCAGACTGCACCAGTGGTCATAGTAGGTTATGATAGCTTCTGAGCTCACGTCTTTGGAGCCTTGAGTCCTTGACCATAAGGATCTGGACTGCCCTACAAAGACTGTACAACGGAAAGACTTTATGCAGAGCGGTACAGGCTTACCGACATGCACTTGCAAAATATTTTCAGACACATATGGCGATGATCAGCTTGCCTGCATATCCGGTGGCATTCTGGGGAATAACCTTCTGCTATTTGATTTGTTTATTCATTCATCGCCTCCACCTACGTGTGCGATGGAAGACGGCTGGCGGGCGATAGTGATCTCGCAGACGCCGCTGCATGGACATTGCCGCGCAGCCAACGAAGCTGGAAGAGTGTCATCCTGTAAGGTGACACGAGTTTCGAACGCGTTGTCATCGATGACGCGTATATCGTTCTCCTGTAAATACAGGTTGCGCAGGATTGGGGAAACCGTTCGGGAAGCCGGCCTGAAGTGGATTCATGCGGCAGCATTGAAGAAGCACAAGCCACAATTGTCAACTGTCCTTGAACATTAACCAGGATTGCCTCCAATGGCACACGCGTTGAATTTGTGCCTTAAAAGCCATTTAGCTGGATCCTGCCGGAAAGAGTGCTCGGCAATGGGTCGGCATCATGCTGAATGTAGCTGGTCAAGCCATCACCGGTTGTATCGGATCCCCTGTGTATTTCGGTAGCAGTCTTACTAAACAAACTGACGTCGAAATGCCGGGTATACTGTAATTACCAGCTGGGCAATTCATGTGACTTATACCGCCGCAGCTGAAATATGGCAGTGCTACTCGATCATCTGAAAAACCCGATTAACCTACAAACTCTGGTAACGAAAGCGCGAATTCTATGACAGACAAAAATAACAGGGAAGCCCCCACAGAAGCGAGAATGTTTGCGATATTTTCATTCTGAAACCAAGCTAGAAGGTCATGACGTTAAACAAACAACCATAACTAAACTTAACCCTAGTTTTACGGATGGGGTCCCTTTGACCCTATTTAATCTTTGAAAATTTGCAAAAAATAGTGTGTCAACAGTGCAAGATCAAGAATCCCATGTTTGATCATTAGAAATTCCGCTCTTTCTGTTTCCTCTAATATGCGCACTTCCTTGACCACCGGTTCGTGAGTTATCCGTTTGGGTGAGCCTGACCCCAACTACGAGCAGACTTGGGTTCAATGAGCACAGAGCGGTTACAAAAGCTTCGATCAAGGAACCCTTAAATAGTTTTGTAGAGCAGGTTTTTATGCACAACTGCGTTGAAACCGATACGGTGAGTTATCGCGCTGAATTTAGGCAGCACTGGAATCATTGGGACATACGTGGGCTGGTTTCCCAATGCAACATGTGAGAAAGCTCCGGATGCAGTCAACTTTCTCGCGGATTTCCAGTAGTGATGACGTAAGCGTGTTTTCTAACCCAGTCAGCGCAATCGATTTAGCAGACAAATCCTACTACAATGCGCTCACATTGCCCGGCTAAACTTTCAGTGGGGTCGACCAGACCCAGCTCGTATTCCATGTCTCAAAAACGAGCCGTAAAACCAGGGTTAAGCATTTTCATAAAGATGCTGCATATCAGTCCAAATTTATTAACGATTGTAAATTACCAACGTTTCGAATGAGATTATAATCTGAATTTGTATAATGGCAAGACATGTTCACTTCCGATTTGACGACTGTGCGATCGAGTTTGGTAACAGAGTTACGTGACGTGGAAAGTTATATTTCCCGTACGATGGTGGAGCGTCATATTGCCCTTATCCACATTATTTACATTGCCGTACAGTACTGACGCGTTTTGGGAACCGTCCATGAAATGAAGGTCTATTAGCGCCAAGTTCGAGAAACGCCGGCGAGAATGTTTGGGACATTGGCCATCCCCTGCTCGACCGCGAAGTCTCGTGGTATCTGCCGACGTGCACGACCACCGGAAGGGAGTGCTGCGTGAGTACTGCGTGGGTACTGGTGGTCGCCGGTTCGTGGCCGGGACGCTTGATGAACCTGATTCGTGGCCAGGTTGAACTCCCTTCGGTGCGGTCGGCGAGTACCATTGTGCGAGAGAGCAGTGCGAGTGGAGATGTGCCCCAAACAAGAAGAATAAGTGGTGGCTATGGCCGTGGTTGTCGGATGTAGCGTTTGCAGGAGGACGTAGAAATCCATCGGCCTCTTGATTTGACGTCTTCCAAGCATTCGCCTCTTGCTGCTCTCGAGGTTGCGCCGCCGATGCGAAAGCAGTGAGAAGAGTATCGGGTTTGATCTTCGGTGTTTGGCAGAGACTTCTTGAGCGCGTCGGAAAGGTCACTTCGGGTCAGAAAGCGTCCGGACACGAATATGAAGAATGGCCAATTACCGGGGAACTGGCCAAAGCGGATCTGGTGATAGCGTAGACAGGCCCGGTGAATCTCTGGTTCCTTTTTGGAGCTAATGGTCAGCACCGTCCCTTTTCTGCGTTGGTCTGTTTTGGACTGCTTCAGTGTGACGTGGATTTCGTCGGAGCGGTACCGGACATCATCTGCCGGGAGAGTTGTTTCCGGATCGAAACAACTAGGCGATGGCGCTGTGAATTCCGAAACGCGAAGCAGGAGATTTTGCGCCATCGTGAACGCGGCCCAAAGCATGAGTTGATCTGCTGGGAGTTGTGCTGCTTGCGGTAGATGGTTCTGTAGCCGGCCAAGGAGTTCGTCGGTGACTGGTAGCCGTTGGTCTGGCGCGGTACTGGAAAGGCGGCGGACGCCTTCCATGATATACTTGAGTCTTCGATTCGAGGTTGGATCGGTCCACTGATGTTTCACGTGATGATGGCTCAGTGCTGAAATGTATACCGTGATGGTAGACGCTGAACAGCCGTTGTTGTACAGATACGCGATGTATCTTTCAGTCATCTGGGTGGACGCTGGCCAGGGGCTGCAGTCTATCGTCTGGCAGAACCGCACAAAGCTTCGCTCTCCGGTAGCGTAAGCTCTTCTGGCAGAAGCAGCCATTCCGGCAGCGAACAGGTCTTCAGGGGCAAGATTGGCAGCGGTGGTTCCTGGCCGCAGAGGAATGGTCGCAGCCGGGTAAGCAGATCCGGTGGCTCGATGCCTGTTGGATGCGCTGTCTTGTGCAGCTGCCTGAAGCGGTTTATCTGGAAACGAGACAATGCGTCAGCGAGTTCATTATTTATGCCTGCTACGTGCACAATCTTAACTGCAAAATTGCACTTTGCAGATACGAAATGAATGCGGCGAATAAGCTCCATTACCGCTGGATTTCTGCTCGTGCCCGATGACCAAACTTCTACTACGCCCGCGTTATCGCTGTGCAACATAACTATTCGCCCGTGCAGTTGCTCACCCCACAATACACAAGCAATATACACTGGGTACATTTCGAGAAAAATGATCGGTGCTTTAACGTCGATCAGCCACTCCGGCCATCTCTGCTGAAACCATGCATTCTGAAATACACCACCGAAACCGATCGATCCCGCTGCATCCGTATACATATGCAATGCCGATGCTGGTTCCCATTCTGGTTTTAAAAAGCTGGCTGTGCCGTTCCACAACGGCATGAACTCTTCCCACCATTGTACATCTCGTCGGAAACTATCAGTTAACGTTATGTTGTGATGTAAGCGATCTACTTTACACGAAAGGTCAATCATACGCCGCAAAAAATCCTGCTAGCCGGAATACACTTGGTAACAAACGAGAGCGAGCCAACCAGACTTAGAAGCTCTCGTTTAGTGCAACTTTTACGTCCTGCAAAGGAACTTCACAGCGATGTTAACTCTGTTTTACGCGCTTCTGAGATTGACAGTGTAAAGCTGACGCTGTTAATTACAATTCCCAAAAATTCAATACAAGTGGAAGGATCTGCTAGTTTTTTCATATTAATGGGCACTCCCAAGTACGAACAAACTGAAATACATTGCGATATCAAGCGCTGGCAAGACTCATCACAACAGAAATAATCATCCAAGTAATGAATAATACTTTTACTACCCGTGCATGTTTTAAAAATCCATTCTAACCCTTGTGCAAATAAGTCAAATAAACACGGACCAGACCTGGCACCGAACGGCACTACGACATCATAATAGTAATTCCCATTCCAGTAGTAGCCTAGTAAATGCCAGTCATCCATTCTAACGGGAATATTGCGAAACGCGCTCTCGACATCAAGTTTCGCCATTAAACAGCCCTTTCCTGCTTCCATTACTAGTTTTACCGCATCATCGACGCCTACATAGTTCATACTGTACTTATCTTTCGGGATAAAATCGTTGACGCTTTCACCAAACGGCTGGGAAAGATCCATGAAGACTCGATGACCAGTTGGTTTCTTTGGCCGCAGTCCTAATGCATTGACCACAAAGTGCGGATGTGGAACACTCGCAAACGGACCTCTTGCGTACCCCGCGGCCAAATCTTTCTCAATAGTTGCCGATACAGCTGCTGGGTTGGACTGCGCTGACCGAGAGTTAGCTGTGAAGCGAAGCAAGTTCGGACCCGTGTAACCAATGCTGAAACCGAACCTAAAACCCTGCAACAAAAAATTAACAAAAGCGCGATCGCGGTGCTGTACCAGCAATTCGGCAAGTTTATCGGCGGAGATTGGTGTTGCTGCCAGTTGGTTTGCTGGCGTGATTGCTCGATCCGCTGTTGGACTGCCCACATTCGTAGGTGTTGTGGTCCGCGGCGCGGCAGACGCCGCAGATGTGCTTCCGTGGGCAGCTGACGCCGTTTGTGCATCTCCCGTTTGTCCAGTTCCTGCACACGTCTGGCGGAATGGTCCGAAAGGGCCGTTGGTGAGTGTCGCCTCTGGGATCCTTTCGGTTTGGGTGGTTTTGCTGGAGATTCTTGGGGCATTCTTGTTCCGTGTGATCGGCAAACAAGCATTCGCGACACAATGGAAGATGAGCACGTGTTGGAAGCCGCGCAACACAGCGATCCAGGAGGTTTCTGTCTAAGCGGCTCCATTCATCTGGATTACTGTCCCGGATGCGGTTGGCTCTAAACGTCTTGTCGTACTCTAGCCAAACGATTGGTGAGTATGTACCAGCTAGCTCATTGACAATTGCTTGATATGAATCGAGCGGATGTTGCAAGTCTGGATAATAGAAGCTCCTAACTCGGCGAAACACAATAAATGCCTCGTTCCACTGATTAAGTGACGTAATCGTGACCTTTCTCGGTTTCGAGTCTGAGAGTACGTAACTGCCGTCTCGGATTTCTATTTTCGCTTCTCCCTGAATGGATGACATTATACTATTCGTCCTGAGCAGCTTGTCTAAATCGACATTTACAGTGAGGTCGAACAACTCTTCTAGGCACTTATCGTTAACGAACGGAAATCCGGCAGGTAATGGCGGGGATTTCTTACTGCTTTTCGAGATATCGGTGCTTGTGGAAGTCCTCGCTTCGGCTCCTCCTCCTCCAATTAACTGCATCATTTGCGCAATCTGAGTCTGCTGGTTAAGTACAATTTGGAGAACCGTTTGCATTTCTGTCCGGTGATTTCCAGGCGTGGCGCTGACAGTCGGCACAAACACCACTTCTGGTTCGGAGGACTGCGTCGCTTGTCGGGCCTTCAGCTCCTCCAGATTTCGTTGCGCGAATGCAATCTGGTCTTCTAAGCCGTTTCGAGAGTCCATCGTCTTTGGTTCGGAGCCTGTTTCATCGGCTTCCAGCTGTTTCTGCACCACCCGGCGCGGTCTACCTCTGGCGGGAGCTCTGGTCGGGACCGGTTCGGGCTGGGACTCCGGCTGTTGCTGGGCGGCCTGACGAGTCCTACGCGTTACGGGTGCTTCAGTCGGTAGCGCCCCGGACGCTGCTTTCCGCTTCCTTCCTCTGCTGGACATCCTATTGCATATGATATTATCCTTTCATAGATATTCTTCGCACAGCATGGAAAGATCAGTTAAAGAAAAGGTCAGAGTTAATCAATCATAACGCTGAAATCGCTTGAACGTATAAAATCTGCACTATTCTGCAGCGTTTGATAACAAGAGCATGCAACACTGAACAGGACATTCCGTTGAACAGATTAAACACAAATCATGAACATATCGCTAATGGAGAAGGCAATGTCGGTCATCGTATCCGTGTGGCGATAAGGAGCAGACGGGTAGTTGAGGGAAACAAATTCGGTCAGTTCCGTGAACTGACAATGGTCCATTCTTTGGCTTGATGGCTCGGCATGACCAAAACTCTCGTACGGCGCTTTCCCTACGATACAGAAGTGAGTAGTGGCCGGCGCCACTCGAACGGCGCTAATACAAGTTAACGCTACAGCGCAAACTCCCATTAAAGTCTACTTGCGAAGTGATCGTTGAAAATTTCCTTCTGTGCAAATTTCACTGTGTAAAGTGCACTTTGCTGCAGCTTAATATTTTTTTAACACCAAGGCTGTCTTGTTTTGTTCTTTCCTCAAATAACTATAACACATTTTAGGAATACGGTCGACGGTCGTCATACTAAGTATCCAAAAATGCAAATAATCAAGGCTCTCGAACACTGCACACATCGCAACGCGTAACCTTTGCAGAGATTAGGTATATTATAAATCATAGGTATATTAAAAATATTATAAATTGTTCAGAAAATGGCGTGCGTAGATGGCTGGCTTCATGATGCTGTTGGGTGCTCCGTTCGGCTATCACAAATGTAGCATGTTTTCTTGGGATTACTTGATAATCTTGCTCGTGCAGTGTTTAGCGAATCACCAAACGATTCGTTTAATAGGCGGATTCATTTTGGCACTGCCGGAACAGCTGAACGCTTGGGCGAACTCCACCATATTCGACATCACACCGTTAACTCTCCATTCTGCTGGCGAATGCGGATCGTCAACAAAGCGCAGGCGATCGAATTCTGGGCGAAGTTTCCTGCACATTTTCTGCAAAACATCAAGAGTTTCCGTCAGCTGTCACTTACTGTATCTCAAACTTTCGGCGATCATTTCAAATTCTCGTAAGCTTGAACATTTCGCCGTAAAAAAGATCGGTCCGTTATCTTACTGTTCCAGCCGATAAAAAGAACAGTTGTTGCGGCGTGTAATGCTTTAGCTGGAATGGGATCACTTCAAGCGATGTGGACTGTTGCAGATGACGCATATAAGCCTGTTAAAAAACACAACGTGAAAATACTGCGCATAAATACTCCTAACCGTGTGACCTTGTAAGCAGCTCGATGACCTCCAATATCCGCGACATTCTCGCTGTTTGTCAGCTCGCCATTGACCCAGCCGAACTCGGTCATGTAGCTGTCGTATCGCCGCGTCATGGAGTTCAGGCGATCAATGAATGCCCCTCGACTGGAGTCGTTCCACCAGTTCCGCCAGACACCTTGTTCGTCGTAGCGGGAACCCTGTTTATCAAATCCATGCGTAATTTCATGTCCCGTGTCGACACCTAGCCCTGCATAGTTGGCGTAATGGGGACCGTCCGGATCGAAGAATGGGGGATGCAGCATCGCCGCGTGGATGACTACGTATAATCGTACACACAAGCCGCCACATGAAGCAAGGAAACGTCATCTGGGATGATTTTTACGATACCTACCTAACCTGTTCCTTTCTGGCTCGTAATGCGCACCGGGCGTCGTAATGTCAGCTTCCTTTGTACCGAGTGGCTCATCCCTTACGTACGGCATCGATAAGCGCCTTAGATTTCGCAGCTTTGCACTCCGCGCCACATTTAGCATAGATTTCATGAAATTGTCTTCGATTATAATCTGAAGTGAACAGATAGCGCTTAGAACAAGCTTTTAGAACACATATGCTACAGCCAACATATGCTATTGCAAGCAGGTACATCGTCATAGAACGTATCGTGCAGTGTGGCATTTGCTACAAGAGCCTGTGGATATCCAACATCGAGGATCAAGCTGGCCAGCTTGTGGACCGCTCCGTTGTATGTGCTCTTGTCCAACCACGTGGCTTCGTCAAGAAGCTCCGCGAAACCCCGTTGTACATTCTTCGCGACAACGAGTGCCTAACGAATATCGTAACCCTTTTAGAGGCGCAGCGTTTACTAGACAGTACAACACGTACCTTTTTCAGCAGGTCTGCTGGAATTTTCTTTTGCACGTATAAAGCTCCCAGTTCCAAAGGCATCGATTGTTTAATCTGGATGAAACAGCGCATTGCCAGTGAAAACTCCGGTATCGCTGGTATTCCCGATAGTTTTGCGCCGTAGGCGGATGACACGTCCAAGTAGTTTTTGGACAACTTCTTGATGTGTGTCTTAATTATATGCCAACCAAAATAATTGGCCAGTCGTCGCGCTCCTTCTTCACCTTGTTGCTCCAGTTCGATCAACACCAAGTCCAGTTGAAGTAGCAGCGGAAGGTTTACCACAGCGACGGTAATATTGTCGTACAGCGTATGCGAAACGTTAGCCGTCGCAGCGTAAGCGTGAAAGTATTTGGCTAAATCACGCAGGAGCGTTGACTTAAAGTAGCGCAGAGCTTTCAGTTCCGATAGACTGTATCGGTGCGAAATTATCGGAGGGTTCCGTTTGGGTATTGGCATACGAGCCTAAAAAGGGACCACAAGGGTGTGACTAACAAATGTGCAAAAAGAAACACTTGATGTCGGCTTTCTGTGGAAGCGGTCAACCTACCAGACTAATTTTGCGCTCGATGTTAAAAATGTCAGTTAGATTTGAGGAAAAAGTCGTCACATCAAACGCTGAATGGCTTCCCCGAAGGAGCAGTGCCGTAACGTCCAACATAAACTTTTTGTAACTTTCGGCATACAACTCGTCGAGCATGTCATCGTTCAAAATATATGATTTGGCAAACGTTTCTGGCTCTTTAACGAAGATCTCAGGAAGCCGCGGGTTGGTAATATTGGCAACTATTTCCACCACAAAAAAACGGCTCGATCCCAGCCAGGAAACTCTTTACGAGCACGTCAGCTGTTTTAAATTGGGAAGGATCCCAGTCCGGTTTCACGATAGGCCATCCGCCCATTGTGTACTCCAAAAGGTCAAACAGTGGTCCAGCTTGCAGTTTCTCCCGTTCTGCTTTCAAACAGTTAACCTTGTGACATACAGATTCTCAAAATACGAAGAAAATTTGCAGTAGTTACCTTCATCGTCCATACACTAGCTGTACAGTTGCCGCAGCTTTATCTCCGACGGAGTTGATCCAGTGGTGCCATCTTCTAGCAGGGCTAAAACAAGCGGTAGGGCAATAAAGTTTTGTGGTGGGGAACGTTTTTTTACAACCATAGAAGCGACATTAAAGATGTACTTCCTCGCCCGTTGCAATACTGACTTTAAACCAAGATTACTGCGTCCTTTTTTACCGATGATTGCTTGTACAACTTTCTTCTCCAGCTCCCAGTATTCTGTTATGCCGTTCTCGTTAACGGGAATCATATGGTTCCTTAGCCATTTTCTACATGTATGTTGATAAAAGTTGTCGCACGGATCAACAGAATCGTCAATGCTGTCCAGTAGCTTCTTCGCTGTGGATGAAGAACTTGTACAGATTTATTAGTTAAAGAACCGTTAAGAGCAGAAAACTCGTACCGTTTTCGTTGCAATGTGATGTACGACACAAGATGACGTTGTCTTCACGCTTTTTCCAATTGATTTCTTTAAAGAGGTCGAATATAAAATCGCTGGAAACTGAATATGGGGCGACTGCTACGGTAGATCTAGAGTGTTCCTACCTTTTCCTTCAACGCCGAGGTTTAAAACCGAGACAGCACAACAAATAATCAACCACATAAGCATTCGTTTCATGGTTAACACTAATGCTTCATCCGAACATAAATAGCATACATGGATTCTATGCCCACACAAGCGACAAAACTGATTTTCTGTAAGTATCAGTGCTCCTAGCGTATATACTTAACGATTGCGGAAGTGGACGGTAAAGTTGCCAGCAACCGGTATATCTTTCCGCGCAAGGTAAGCCCGAGGTGACTGATTGCTCACTTACTTTTTATTCATAAGCTCTGAAAAATTAGCGGTCATGCGTCTCTTAGAACCTTTCCGGTTACGAAAACCATAACGCGTTGGAGCATGTGAATCACGTAGACACGTACATCGTGCATGACGTACATCACGTACATTTTCGTTCTACTGTGCTGTACACTCTATTTCATAACTGACTTTTACGGTTCTCTACTATCTTGTAACCTCATTATTTGACACATTACGATGAATGCATGACAGTTACCACAATAAAATTTGCCGGTTTATAGTGCAGTGTGTTTCGCGCGGGCTTGCGCACGTCCGCGTCTTAATATTCGGCATGGCGGCGGTAGCGTCTAAGACGGCAGCCGCATTGCCTTTAACAATAGCAATATAAAAACGTGGTTTTTAATAATAATAGATTATGAACGCAAAACATAAAATTCTTAACCCGTTGTACGTTGATATACCGGAGCGGAACGTATATAGTCCGAGTTCTGTGCGACTTATCTCTGTACTCTGTAGAATTCATACATTTCTGCGGGTCATATTCTCTGCATGGACTCCATGTACTATGCGAGATTAGTTACTCATTAGCTTAGGTAGAACATTGTTTGGCGATAAGGATACGATTTCAGCAGCCCAGCATCAAGAGACGTACGTACTCTATTCAGCAGTAGCTAATTTCTTCATTTACTTGTAATGTTCACCGGTGTACACAGGTTACCTTAGTCTCTGCTTTCGTAAGAAGGTACAAAGCTAAAAAGAAACCGAAACCAAACAGGGTAAAGGCAAATCAATCATACTGCATGACCACAAAAGGTCATGCTGTCAACCGCTAGCCGGCACGGACGTTCACCCGCGAGGGAAAATGCAGTATCTACGTAGTGGCACGAGGAGAAGCACTGGAATAGTAATCAGAATCACATTTCCGCGGGTGACACCCGAGCTGTTGGGTTCTTGGTCAGCGCATCCCGGTCCATTGCTATTAGAGCAGCATCTGTACTGATCCAACGGCGGAAGGTTCATGTGTGTGGAAGACATGCTCCAGTTCTTGGCAGCGATGAGCACAGCATTCCCGCACGTGAACGACAATGTAGGCCTCCTATCAATCGATCCACGGGCGATCTCGTGCGCCCATTTGACGAAATCCTCGGCTTCGCAACAGGTGCAGTCCGCGTGACCTGGCGAGAAAGCGTTCCCATCCAGCTCGATTACTGCTTTATCAGAGATGGTCAGTGTGTCCAGAATACAGCGTGGAAGAAAATTTAGCTGATTTTTCCGGAGGTCGAGGCTTGATAAGTTGGCGAAAGTGAATGATTTGCTTAGTGTCAGATTTCTCAGTGATCCCTCCAAGGACGACTGCTC
>JAQGAU010001743.1:0-17876 GCA_034698045.1 Paramacrobiotus richtersi | reverse complement strand
CTGACTGTTCTCAATGCGCCACCTTATGTTGAGATCTGTGTGACTAATTTTGTCGCCATTAAAGTCAGCAACGAACGATTATACAAGACGCTGAAGGGAATCGAGTGGAAACGAGCGGCATTTATTACGGCCACACTGTACCCGGGGATTGTTTTTGGCACTTGCATCTTTTTGAATTTTTCCATCTGGGGCAAGCACAGCAGTGGAGCTGTTAGATTGTGTGTTTTATAAAGGTTGTGTCCACCTTGATGGTCGGTACGCTACCCTTCGGTGCCCTGTTTGTGGAGTTGTTCTTCTTGATGAACGCCATTTGGCTGAAACAGTTTTATTATCTTTTTGGATTCCTTTTCTTGGTTTTCCTCATCTTGATCATCTCCGTCTCGATTATCAGCGTGGTTATGGTGTACTGCCAGCTATGTGGCGGGGTATTTATGGCATTTATCAGATTCATGCTAGTTGTTAAGTGAATCGATGAAGTGACACGATTCAGTCTGTTAAGAATTGTAATCGTTTGTTTTGGCGCTTATTTATGTGAATCTTGTATCGCTTTCGCGCACAGGAGAATGGTATTAAATGTGGATCGAGCTACAATTAATCAAGAATTCACGGAATGAATAACGAAAGTAATATTCTTTCTTCAAACACACCACAACAGAAGTTAACAAAACATCACTGTATTAGATCATAAAAAAATACTACATCATCATCACGTTTCATCATTAGGAACATACTCAACGGAAGAGAAATTTGTTTGAAAGAAAAACCTATTCACGAACTTCCACGATTTTAGCGACCATTTTGGAACAGGCTAAGGCGCTGTCTGTAACTATCCTCTCGCTCCCGGTCCTCGCGGACCCGCGTCTCGACCAGTTCAGCGCGTTCAGCCCGATGGTCGCGCTCCAGCTCGTCGCGTTCCGCACGCTGGCGCATCTGAATGCGCTCATCTTCACGCAGACGATCTTGGCGGGTTCGTTCCTTCTGGCGGGCCTCCGCCGCCAGGAAGGCAGCTTGGCTGCGACCGCGGTGCCAGTTGCGAGCAGCAACCCCCGGAGCCGGATCGTTGATGCAGTCGCGGTAGTTGTGTCCCGACTTTTTGCAGTGATAGCAAGTAATTTCCCGCGGAATTCCGCCGACGTCGCGTTGAGCGCCAACCTGCTGCTCCAAAGCTTTTTCCGGCTGTCGCGGAATTCCGCTATCGGGGTCTTCCCCTCCTCAATCTAAATTGCAGACAGAAGCCACCACAGTCAGATACATCACAACGAAATAAGCATGCTAAAACTAGTACCAAATTTTTCCACATGGCTGGCAAGGGATCGCAAGGACCCACGCAGCGACACCAAACCATCGTGTTCGGCAGCAACAGAACTTTCCAACGCAGCCAGTGATGCTGAGCGAGCAGCGAGAGAAAAACGATGGGAATGTTCTAAAAATAACATGACCGAATGAAAGCGGACATCGAATGCGCCAGCAAGACCCATTACGTTCTTGGTGCCAAATAGACGACGTACCTGCAGGCCGTGGTATTCCACTGAGCGGACTTCCGCGTTCCAGACTGGCACGTTCAGATTCCTGCATGACGGAGTGTTTTCCGATCTCCACATCCATCATGGCATCTTCCATATCCGATTTCTTAACGAGTTCGAAGTCACCGCCTAAAAACCTTCGATCAGCACCAAGTCAGCCAGCTGATATCAGCATTCCAGATTGTTCGGTTTCATACTCACACTGAGACATATCTAGGAATAGATGTTTCTTAGAACAAGTTAAATTTGAATTGAAATTAAATTTCAATTGAAGGTAAGCACAAAAATTTCAAAGCTCTAGGAAGGTACGATAGTTGTAATAGAACCGAATTCGACGAAGAAATTTAACTTCTGCACTGGACGATTTTCAGTTTCTGACACAGCCAGCAGCATGAAAATCGCACACCATCTGCCGCATGTCATGCGCCGTGACCTAAATCAAATGAAGCTGCCGATCGAAAAGTGGAGTGACGTCATTTAAATATCGCTCAGGATTTTTGTTTCATTTTGCAGCATGACAATCGCACTCTCGTAATTGGTCACGGACGGAGATTATGTGAATAATGCTCGTGGCCTGCTTTTTGAACTGAACGACCTACCGATGGATTCTCTAAGACTGGTGTTAAGCTGCCTTGAGACATGCAGACAAGTGAGGGTTCGATCCGTGTGCAAGACCTGGAACCATATGATTGTAACCTCCCCGCATGATACCATTCACATCGCTTTTGATGTCCATGCACCACTCAACTGCCTGAGCAACCTTTGGAACTCGAACGTTACCACAGTTGTGATACGGTGGATTCAATGGATGCGAGACGATTTTCCATCTGTATGTCGTGCTCTGAAGCAGTTCGCCGTCCAAAACGGGTGCAGCCCATTGCGGACCTTGGTGTTTCAAGGATTCGGTTTTCTGTCTGCGAGTTATACGGCTAATGTTGGAGTTAGCGATGAAATGACATTTTTGGCATCCTTCTGCCGCTGCGTAATCTTCTGCGAAGTCAGATTCCCGGTTCGCATCAGTGTTGGCGGTCACATGGACGACAGCAATTACGTAAATATCAAAGCTGGACGGATCGATTTGACCGCAACGGATTACGCTGCGCGCTTTTGGACCATGGTTGCCCAGAACATTAGTGAGAAAAAGCCTGAGTGGTTCGCGGATTGGATACGATCCTACTATTCCAAGGAATGCCGTTCGCGTGAACATGCAGATTACATTCTCAAAGTATTTGCTTGTCATTCAGCGGTTGTCACGGATTGCCAACTGTGTTTTCTTCCGTAGATCGTCAATGAGGTAGAGGATGTCATCTGTGGCGGCGCCGCAAACCGGGGGCAGCAACGGACGGCCCAGGATTTACACACTTTACCAGCAGAAAAGCTGAATGGATTAGCGTTTGCCGCAGTTGAAACGCTGACTAAAAAACGCTCTAACAAACGCTGGCGTGATGTGGTTGTTTCGTGAACCATGGGGCATGGTGCAATTTACGATGGTATCCTGCGAGTTGTTTTCAACAGCCAGTTTACTACTTTATTTCTTTACAAACGCTGCTTGGAACTGTCTAGAAGCGGATTTTAAGTTTGCATTGTTTTTCCATGGTATATCATAAGACAGCAACCCTGATAAAAGTACATGTGCGGAACTCCACGCGTGATGATTTTGGGAAAAGAACGCCCGGAATTATCGGAGACACCATAATAATTATTATAGGTAGTTAATACTGTACATGTACAGAGCAGATTTCTCGATCTCTGGGTCTATTGTGGTCAAATCACTTTGGTGGCAGTATCATGAAAGTACATACAGTACTCAGCAAAGTAGCCGAGTTCCAGCAATGGAACTTTTCATAACGTCACGGCAATTAACGGTAGAGCGCTTCCGGTTCAATGGACGTCGAAACATGTGAGTGTCTCTTCGGTCGTGCTCTTCATTCAGCACGACCGTAGGAATTCAGCACACGTCCTGCTAGATGTAGTGCGCATGATTTTTAGTAAATTTTATTATTTTTATATGATCGGTCTACAAGCCCTTATGCAAGTCCGGTTATCGAGCTCTGGCGTCGAACCCCTGACTGTAATACTATGCACATGTGACTAATAATAACAAAAGCTCTTCCTGTTTACATGAGAGATTGTTTCCGAAGATTGTAAAGGAATGTACCGCTTCGCAAAACATTCCACAAACCGTGAGAATCGCGGCTTGAGGCAAAAGCGCCGAAGCATACTCGCGTCAGTGACGCAGGATACACTTCCATTGCCAGCAACTAGTGACTCACATATGTAGGGTGGTTTCTACTGTGGGTGTAATAGACGGGGAGGCATACGAAACAAATTTCCTCGGCATACGTGAAATGAGTTCGTTTACATGAAAATTTCAGTAGATATCTAGTTAAAAGCAGCACAGTGGTGAAAAAAAACAGCGTTCGAATTTCTGGAAAAACGAACTGAAAAAGGGGATTACCGGACTTGAACCGGTGACACCTCGATCTGCAGTCGAACACTACCGCTGAGCTAAACCCCGTCATTCACACTGCCAACAGAAGCACTGGGTCTCTGTTTGAAGAGAAGTTAAAATCGAACAAAGCTGGTCAAATTTCGGACGCATTTTGAGACCGACGGAACGAAGTTGCGAGGTTCGATCCCCGGAACGAAAAGTCTGGTTTGCGGAAAATGTTGACCGAGACAGTTTTTGCTGATGCATCCGTCAAGCAAAACGCAGCTCTCGGTAGAGATGGTATAATCAAACCGCACCGGCAGTGCAGGTGAAGTACAGTGCTACAAAGAAACAGTTGCGTGGTAAATTTATTGGAAGGAGGTTCGCAGAAATACAGAGCAACATGCCAGCAACATGCCAGCAATATGTCACGCGGGTGACATTGTGCTGCGTGCAGTTACGCGGGAAAGAAACAATTATGTATGTGGAGCATCGGGCATCACGCTATTCGATGAAGTTACACAGAGTTAGCCGCAATTGAAACTCCTTTGTCCTTTTACGTCATACAAAAAAATGTATTTTGCATTCGACCGTCGACATTTACAGTACGTGCAGTTTCGTTTGTTACGCTAAGCAGATAAACCGGTCGTATTTTCCACCAAACCAAAACGTTCTCCGGGTGGAATTGTCTGAGACGAAATTGGAGACTGCGATCGTGCGGGTCCAGTTGGAATCGCTGCAGAAATCAAGCTTGGGATTCGATTGGTAGTAGTTGTGACCAGTTCGAACGGGATCGGCTGGGTGTCGTCAACTGCAACGAATACTTTTTATTTTCGTTGTTAACTTTATTGGAAAGAAGGAGACTAGATCTGGTTTAAGCCACGACAGTGAAGAATCCCATTAAAGTAACTTTGCTTTTAAGTAAGATATAATAATCATTACACGCTTATCGTCTTTTCTTGAAAGCTGGCCCTAGAAAAATTGTTATTTGAAATGTTGCGTACCTTCAACTTGAACTTCCGCAGTGCCATTGACGGTTCCGAATGCATTTCGCGCCGTGCAAACGTATGTCCCGTGATGTTCGTTCCTAACGTCTGAGAACATGATGATATCGGCTCGGTACGTCGTATTAGCCCCCTCCGGGAAAGGCTTCCCATCAGCACGGGTCCATGTCACTTCAGGCTCCGGTCTGCCTTCTTCCACTCGACATCCGAGGTACGCGTTCTCGTGGAGCTGCACGCGAAGGGGAGAGTCGGGATAAATCGAAATCCTCGGGATTTCATTTTTTGTCAAACAAAATTTGTCGGTCGAAATGTATGCGAAGAAACCAGACATGGACTATAAACTCGAAATGCATGATGTGAAATTATCAACGGAATCGTGTAGGTATTCCAAGGGATCCCAATCAAAGGCCAGTCGATGGGAACGGCCAAGAGATACTCCACTAATACTCGAAAACGCTGACTTATCGTACAAGCAAAGCTTGATTAAAGTGTCCGAAACAAAGATTTTTCTCTCGTATCAAAGCTCATTCGCAAAAAAATGCAACTACGCGGGATCGAACCGCTCTGTGGCCGAGCGTCATACGACTGAGCTAGCTGCATAAATCACAAATAACTATGATAATCTTTATCGCTCTACGCTTCTACACACGGCACGTGACAACGGCAATAGAAAGCCGTATTGACAGAAACTCGCAGGCACTGCCAACAGGCAACTGCTATAATTATTTTATAGCCTGCCCTACCAGGCAGCTACCAGTAAGTTTAATAATGCAGCTGCAAAGGGTAAATTAATTTGAAGTATAGATCCGTCGAGCCTCTGAAATACTCACGCATGATACTCAATCAGCGTATAGAATGAGGTCTAGTATCGCTTTAGTACTTATAGAAATAATGGAAAGATACATGCCTTGTTCTCCATTGATTGCGATAACAGTTCCAAGATACAACAAACACACAGAAAAACGCTCCATTTTTTACTGTTTATCACTTGCAGTTAGTCACCGCAGAAGAATACAGCAAAAACATTCCGTTAATTATCGTAAAGATAGAAACAATGTGTAAGTCTGTGGACGCCGGCTCAACATAGCCTCGAATTCGATGTGTTGTAAATGTGCAATTAACAACAGAAAACGATCGTGTCGCACTGTTTTCTGCATTGGAGACGTGTCCGGCACAAATAAAGTTGCACTTTTGGACTTCGTCATGATTTGTATTGTAAATCAAGATTCCATCCGTTTGGTCAAAGTCAGCATATACAGTACCTACCATTTGCATGCTTAGATTGGCGCCATACCAGAGCGCTTTTCATTGAGGTTTAACGTACCTGTCCGTAGCTTTTCTTGATCAAGTTCGTATATTATCTTGGGACGGTAATAATTATCTACATTATATTTCCTTCATTATTTATACGTCGAAGTGCCTGAATGTAGCTTCACAACCGAAACTAGGACGTATTAAAAAGTAAAGTTTGCGGTCATGAATAGTTCGATATTACAAACAATACCAAATGTGTCAGTATAATGTCCCCGGGCCACTGTCAAATAAAGAAATCCCAAACAGTAATCGGATAGGAGCTGTAACGCGATTACTGCAGTTCCGGATGCTGAATGAGCTGGATCAGTTTAAATCTTCTTGGTTCGCTACCATGTTCATAGCGCAAATGGGTGTCAGGGTCGTTCCGTTGATCTCAACGACGCTCCACGCATTTCCTAGGCGGTTTAGCGCAAAATATTCCGCCCATAATGTCACTTGGCTTCCCTTGGATGTACAATTCCTTGTTTCGTCGTGCGCTCAGTTCTTACAACAGATATCATGATCCACGTTTTTTTTTTTCGTTCGATTTCACCGTCAACGGAATCCGCTACACAGAAGTCTTGTTTGCATTGCCAGTTGCAGGTTACATGCTGTCCTGTTTTCCACTGTTTACAACTCTGTATTGTCCACATTGTAACTGATGAAATTTTTGATTTTACCGAACCGTCCGCAGGTAATTAGTGTGTACATACTGCGCAGTAAAGCGCCACGCCGCTTTAATACCAGCTCTACCACATCTGAGAATCTTACGTTTCTCATACACGAGCGAACTGACTAAAAACTTGTTATACAGAGTATCTCCTCATATTCCAGTTTAAGAGGAATCAAACCAGAAAATAACTAAACTAAATACCCAAATCAACTTCGTTGTTTAATATGCTCCGCTACAATCTAGTGCGAATTACATACGATTGCAACGTATAACAACTAGCCGACTGGAGCAATCTGAATGTTTATATACAGGTATCAAAGAAATGGAGCAGAATGACAGTGACATTCTGAGAACATCAAAAACTCTCATTTAACGGATGTACAATCAAGATGCTGACTTGCTACCGCCGCCCAAATGCTTCTTGGCCAGGCCGACGAGAGTCGCCGCAGCTGCGCCGCCCGCCGCTCCTTCCGCCATGCTGACATGGGGCGCCGCCGCTCCCACCGCCAGGCCAACCGCCGTTCCCTTGGCAGCATCTCCAGCAATGCCACGTCTCATTCGGTTTGCTGAGGAAACTGTGAAGAAAGACAGAAAGCTGTTTATGCATCGAAAACGTCAGACGATGGCATCGTTACTTTCCAAACGTCACAATTGTCAGATCGCAGCAAAACGGGCTCTGACAACTCAAAAAAGGACACTTTCCACGCGAACAGCAACTTCAGCAACAAAACTGCAATCTTCAGCTGCACCAGTTATGCTAACATTTCTGGTAGTCATAAATTAAAGAACGAACCGATTGGAGAAGTGTTTCGAAGCGCAGCTTATCAGTTGTTAAGTTACGTTCAAAGTACCGTTCAACATATGATTCATAAGAATGACATACAGGTTGAAAACGTGAGCAGGACAACGAAAAGAACACAAACCGATTTGGCGGCCATGGCTAACAATAAGCACGGAAACTTGTATAGTACAACGCAAACTTCAGAAATATGCAAGTAACACTCTGCTGTCAATGGACAACTTGCCACGAACACACCAGCGTTTTTATATACCAGAAGGACACATCGATTTTGCAGCTTCATCGTGACCATGCAAACGTTTTTACCGCTCTTGTTTCTCGGCCCGAATGGAAATGCCCCATTTTTACATGCAGCCGCAACAACGGCAGAAATTATGTAATTAACGTTTTAGCGGGACAGTGACGATGAGTGTGCAGTTCGTGGCTGCCTCGAGGCTATTTTAGTCGGTGAACGTTTTGTGCAGTTGGTTAGCATTCTTGCGCTCTGCTGTTGTCTGATGATAAGAAGGAAAACATGGCGATGCATCGAAAAACAGTGGTTTCTAACTTCGAAATGCATTTGAAAATGGACGAAACAGTAAAAAATATGTTTATGAAAATGGGCTGGCCAGTGGCCATTCTGCACTTCTTTATACGAACTCGTTGAGCTTTATTAGTTAAATCTGCGAAACTTACTCGCGTTGTATCGTAAAGCACCCACGAGAAATAAAAACGGCTTTCCGCTTGACGTCGCCAGTAGAAACAGTTATAAATGAATATCTGAGTGCCCAGAAGAATTGCTGGTATGTTGTTTGGGTGTTGCATGTTTCGTTTTTTTGCGGCACTTCCGTGTGTTTGAGTCTGCTGGGCGATTTTAGTGGAGTAGTCTTGCAGCGTGATAAACGAAATTTGCGGTAACAAGGTGGACCCGAGATACATACTGTAAAGTGGGTTTGAATGGATCTGACAACCTCCTGGCTCGTGACAGGTAAGCCCAGAACAAAGCTTACTGTATGTGGTTCCATTTTGAAAAGCTACCCTTCTATCGCGATATTAGCAATGACTAAGACGCGACCAAAAGGGTTATCCATGGTAAATGGGTAGGCCTGAATACAGAAAATTCAAACAATCGCACAAGTACCAAAACAAAATTCACTAAAAGAGGAAGCACACTGGAAGCCTTGCCTCAGTAAATCGGAGAGACTCTGAATTCTGTTGTGGATGATCTTAGAATACCTTCGTTACGTTACAGCCGTTTGATTAGGGATATTTAGGAGGCTTCCGCCTTTAAGATCACTGCCTCAACATATGCGAGATATAAATTTATGCGCTCGATAAAACAGTCTGGTGGACACTTTTGCCCGTGAACCGGCAAAACCGTCCGGAGCCTGGAGAACGAAAACTCCGCCCAGCGTAAATTTTGCCCACCCTAGAACTTTTTTCCTCGAGGTTCCGCGTGCTCAAAGGACACGAATCTAAAATCCGGGCACGTTTGCCGGAGGCCAGTAGCTAATGAGCAGGATAGTGTTAGCCGATCACACTAGTCTTCAGTCAGCAGTTTCTAGTTTTCCAAGCATTTCCGAACCGTAACGTCAGTGCCGTAGCTGTGAACAAAAATGTAAAGGATCCACCATAGCGTGCGAAAAATTTCGAGCGACGTGTTTAAATGATCAGCGACTGCAAAGGGCGGTTATAGTTATTATTGCGCATAAGGAAATGAGCGCACTGCTATTCCCTATGACTTGGTCCGTTATAGCAAATGCTGCACAGACGCACACAATGTCAGCGGCTCTCCTCGTGCTAAGCGTGCACCAACCGCTGCTTTGCACGTCTCGTCAACAATCTTACGCTGGCCTGGAGATACGTTTCGACAGCTAGAGTAAGTACCGGATGCTTTGGCGATTACTGAGTTAAAAATTACTGAATCAATGTGAATGTAACGTTAGGTATGTACTACCGAGTCTGCGGAATAATTCGGAGTAGCCTGATAGAACAACTATCATGGAAGGACCCAGTTTTGATTAGTTCCGAACTGCGGGGGCGGCGGAAGTTCACGGCGGACGGTTCCCAGTTTAGTTTCGGCATACCACGCGACGGCGGTCTGGCATTCTCGCTATCGGGGAAAACCAAGTCCGTTTCATAAGCGCCAGCTTTCAATCTGGTACGCTCAATTCGGTAAAGGCGGTGCACACTCAACAGTCAACATTTGCGCAGAACTGCGCCGTCTTAAACTGTATGCTTCGCCAGAGCTAGTTGAATCTCCCTTTTAGTTTGCGTAAAGAATCTCTGACCCATATTCCTTGGAATGTGACTATGAAAGTCGACCTAAGTTGTGAGACGGTTGATTATGAGGTTCAGCTGGCCGCTCTGGATTTGTACATGGAAATACTGAACCAAACGATCTTGCACTGGCTGCCGGCACTGCAAGATACAAGGACAACTGTTCCTGGTCTGCACAACCCCCGTTCACGTCGGCGTGGACATCCTCATCGGCACCAAAAATCTTCTGTCGCATTCCTGGACACTGACGAGACGTGAATGTCAGGTCGCATGATCTTTACAGTTATCTGTACTTAGATTGACATGCACACCTGTGACCTGTTACACATGGTTACCGCAAAACATGGTCGGTTGACATTCTTTGTATCCAAGTTTTCATTACACCGAAATTAATTGTTTGTTTCGCTGTTGTACGTTCAGTGCCGTTTGCTATGCTGACATAGCAGATAAAAAGCGATAAAGCGACGATCTTCATATTGAGATAATTGTGAAATTGTCCACCACTTCCGGAAAAGGCGATCTTAGCGGCCGAAAGGATAACTTTCTTCCTGAATGTTTTTTTATCGATTTGATGCCTTCATAATGCCCGAGGAATTCAGGGTCAGAACAAGTCCGAGAGCTCGAGACTGAAGTTTCAGCCAATTTTCTAAGTTTTAATTTGCCTCTGAGACCGCTCGGATTCGGCGAGTGTTGAGCACAGTCTGATCGCACGATGATTTTGGTAATGGAGTAACGCAAGACGTTTTCCATACAACAGGAAATATGCCCTTATGGATACAATCATTAAACAAGAGACGTAACGGGTAAATAATAATAATACTGGTGCCGCAGGCACAAAGAAGCGAAAAATTTTGAACTTTCAAATGGTCCAGAAGATGACGAAGGTGATCAAAAGGGCAGACAGTTGTGCGAATGTGGAAAAGAAGATGAAAATTCCAGTTCCGACATTCTTCGTCGCGTTTTCTCTGTTGTAAGATATTTTTGGTCGAAGGTATTTTTTAGCCGTTGGCATAAACATTGTTTTTGTGATCGCAAAGCTTGTTACGTACCTAGACGATCTACGGTATCAGTATGCGGTAATTTCATTCACTGCCACCGTCAGCGGTATTGGTTACATGTATGGTAAATCAAGTCAAAAATAACACGTTGCAGCCTAATTCGCCGATAACATTTTGTTCTGTTTGCATATTATCAATATGCTTCACTACAAACTACCGAGGATAATGCATAACAATCAGCTGACGGGAACAATCTAAATGTATATACAGCGACATCGAGCACCTTACGCTGAGGGTGAACATGAAGAGCTCTCATTTAATGGGTGTACAATCAAGAAGACTTCTTGCTACCGCCGCCCAAAAGTTTCTTGCCCAGGTGGACGGCGACTGCCGCCGCTCCCCCGGCCGCCGCCCCTTCACCCATGCTGACACCGGGCGCCAACCCTCCTATCACCGTGCCGGCCGCTATTCCCTTTGCAGTATCGCCCGCGAGGCCTCGTCTCATTCTGCTGGCTGATGATGCTGTGAAAGAGACAGTTTTTTTATATTAAGCATCAAAAAACGCCCAGCAATGGCCTCAAAGTAGTGACGGTGAAAGTACCACAGTTTTCGTAACTTTACAATTATCAAACCGCAGCAAAACAGGCTTTCGGAAATCAAACGCGTAAACGTTTTGCGCCAACAGCAGCTTTAGTGATAGAACTGGAATCTGTAGTTGTACCTTATAATAAAAGCAGTCATAATATAAAAAACGAAACGAGGGGATATTTGTTGCGAACTCAAGTATTAACCAAAAAAATACTAAGTTACGTTCAAGGTTTTATTCAAAATATGGTTAATAAGAATGAACTTACAAGAGGAAAGGGCAAGCAGGACAATGAAAAGGACACAAACTGATTTCGCGGCCATGGCTAACTGTTAGCACGGAAACTGGTATAGGCTATAGCGTAGTATTATGAAAACTTCAGTACTATGCAACTCACACTACAGTATGCTATCAATGAACAACTTGTTACCAACACACTAGTGTTTTATAGTAGACAGACATATCGATTTTTGCAGCTTCATCGTGACCGTGCAAACGTTTTTGCCGCTCTATTTTCTTCGCGCAATGGAAATGCCCCATGTTTACATGCAGCCGATGCAACGGCCGAAAGAACACGTGATTATGTAATTAACGGTTTCGCGGGGAAATGCGCCGATGAGTGAGCAGTTCGTTGCTGCCTTGAGGCTTTTTATGGCGGTGAACGTTTTATGCGGTTTGTTAGCATTTCTGCGCTCTGCTATTGTCTTTTGCTGGGAAAGGAAAACAAACGTTCATGTACCCAAGAAAGAATGCGTTTGCATCTGGAATGCAACTAACTTCCAGATGTAGCTGAAAAAAAGGGAGAAACAGAGAAGTACATGCTGATGAGAATAGCGCTGATCATTCTGAACTTCTTACTCTTCTGTCCCTCTTTCGAAAGACTGTCCTCCTAGACACGTTGTCTTTGTGCAGTTGATTGAATCACGGAATGAATTGAATTTTTTCATGTTTTATAACTGTGCGGGACCAGCTTGTGGAAAAAACGTTGCCGGTTACGGGAGAACTATTCTGAGGCAACGGAATAGCAGGCCTCAATGCTACGTCGGAAAACTATGCCGGAAAACATGGCTGATCGAAAAGCCGGCTTCTCCTGGTTACCCTCTGACGAATCCCTGTTATAAGTGGTTCTACCAATGCGACTGTACGATAAATATATGGTGGTGGTATGCCGTTGATGAATCGAAGCATTTGCAGATACGGTACAACTATTCTTTTTTCATTTTTTAATTACAAGAACGTCGGCATTTACTTTACTGGATGTCTCCTGTCAAAATAAAACTGCTGCTCGTACACTACGGTCACCGATTGGTTTATGTACAGCTGGACGATTGTCTGCAGGTGTCCACACCCAGTTTACCTTAGAGTTCGAGACGATGGCATCTGTACGTCAACAGGACTGTGGTGATGTTATTGCTCTTCAGTGTACGCTCAAATGAAACGTGTGAGTGGGTAAAGGCCTTAGGCCAGCACACAAGGCAAAACGTGGAATGGCATTTACAGAGACACTACAAGGTACAATGTCAAATATCGAAAAATCAACCAATAATCCCCACCTCGGTTAGTACGATCAGCAGACGGCAAGGTGCCAAAAACAGCGGCAGTTACCTCTAACAACAGCTAAGCTAAAATGATATTCAATAAAAGCGGTCGAGAGAGCGCGTTAAATTTTACAGGTGAGTAGAAAGTACAAAGAACTGAACAAGTAATATTGCATGAATATTTCATCTATCGATACACAGAATGAAGCACATGAGGATGATGAGAGAAATGATTTCTTCTACGCACATATATCCCGACAAGAATGACTCCTATGATATAAGCAGTAATAAGCGTTAAGAAAAGCAGCCCTTTTAGTGAATAATCCGCATCGGCATAAATCGCCCATAAGGTCAGCATCAACATGTTCTCTACAAGAGGCATGCCGTAGCAAAAACAGAATAACCTTGCACTCCGTCGCGCGAAATTGTTTTTTTGTTTCGCATGCCCTGCTTCGACCTCTTATATCGACAAACCAGTCAAAGAATGTTGTCAAAGGGAAGAATATCCACATGATTATCTTTAGTAGTAATACCTCCCACGCTAAATGAGGGGTTTGAGGTAGGCCCATCCAAGGAACGAGCATGAGTTCGTAATAATTCCAGCGCAGAATGAAATGAAAATAAAGTCCCCCAGTCACCAGAACAGCATGAGCGGTACAGAATGCAAAAATATACACCCCAAATTGGCTGAGAAACACAACGAGGCCGGACAATCACTCGGGCTACTAGAGTTGTACAACGACCAGTTAGGTGAGTGACTCTGTTGTTGAATCGCCGGCATTTGGTTTCAGTTCGCTGGTATTTCCGCAGCCCAAGCCGAAGCATACCGAAACCATATGCTACGGATATAATAGAGAATAAGATGGACAGGATCTGAGCGGCATGGGATGTTGCGAAAAGCTGCTGATGTAGTTGTTGCTTGGTTAGTATGTAGCCTTGCAGAGTCATCTGTGGCAGCGCTTCCATGAACGTGAGCAACCGTTTTGGACCGTTTCCAGAAAAAGTAGCTAGATCGCTCGTTTGCGGAAAACGGCGGTCGGGACGCTTGTGCGGATGTGTGGTTGCCGCTGTACCGAAGGTATGCCCAATACCAACATTATAGAAATATGGACAAAATATAGAAATATGGATTTTGTCCACCGCAAAATTGTAAATATTTGTTAACCCTTTCGTTGGGCACAGAATCACCTGATTACTGGACCCATCTGCAACAAATGCGCAATCATCACCCAGGGCGGAGTCATCACCCAGACCCAAAGCGCGAACGAAAACTGCAAAACGTCGCATGACCGCACTAAGAATGTGCCATAATGAGAGAACGTTTACTGCTGAGTACACAGCGTACAGACCGGTTGCAAAAGAAAGAGGGAGACTGTGTCTGAATCGAATCAAACTTTGGACCGCAACAATAAACTGCGGAATCACGATGAACACTGTTGTCAGTTTGCTCCACGCGAAATGACCATCTCTAAGATGACTGACAGCCAGGTACCTGTTAAAACGTACATGCAAAACGTTTTTTATCGAAATGTGTGTTTGAGGAGCGTACCAGTCACTTCCAGCGTTACACACATACAGTAACATGGTTAAACATTTCCGGCAGCGGGATGCGATACTGGCTGGGATGGTTCGTCGTTGTGAATTTTCGACAGAGATAGTGCAACCTGGAAAAGAAACGTAAGTATGTGTCGCTTTGAGGAGCCATTAACGCGAACTGGGCAGCAACTGCACTTGCCGGTTTCATTCCGATTGGTCACCGGTTCAAGGTCAGACTTGTCACGACTGATCAACCACGCGGTGGCTTCCTCGATGGCTAATGGGAAGGTTGTGGTGGAGTATTCAGGACATGATCGCCTCCTTATGGTGGAATAAGTCGAGGAGTCGGGATTTCGATTGTAACACCCATTACTGGAGTCTAACGGTTCACTGCAGGCTCGCTTAGCCATTCGAGAGTATTCCTTACTTGGACTACTTTAGGAACAGCGCAATCTTTCTCTGCTGAACAACAACAATTCGTATCAGTTCTACGACAGGGCCTAGATTGAACTAAAGAATAGACGTATATACATGTGAGCGGCATCACGCCGCAAACCGGAGAGAAGAGCGTGTAGCATCTAATGATTGCACCTTGTGTGTACGCGTAGTGAAAACGTGTGCAAGGGCGAAAGTTAGGATATCTGAGAAGTGTGTCTGCTGACGAAGATCGCGTCTGGAACAAGTTTTAGGAGATCGTTTGACTGTTATAACAACCTACTGCCAGTACACCTAACAATATAAACATCAGCACCAACAGTAACAAAGGGTAGCGCTGATTTTTCCGACGATCAACATTCTGCAAGCAAGTTGAGACAGCTAGTTTACCGTTCTGATGGAGTGAGAAAATGTACTGTTTGTTTTCGCAACGGTCACGGCTAAACCAGATGTATCATGTGCTACTCCATAGAAGCTACCTTAGGCTGTTAAAGCGGTAAAGACTGAAGGCACTAAATCAAAAGGTGAATCGGCCCCCTCAACTTGATTTTCCGTTAAACTGCGCTTTAACTACTGTAGGTTTACTCAACTGCATAAATTTCAGTAACGGTACTCAATTAATTTTAATGTTGCCGATTCACAAGAAAGTACTGACTCACAACTGAAGAAAGAGAAATTAGCAGCGTATGAAAGGCTGTGTAATTTCAGCACCTAGGATGATCACAAATTCACAATAAGCCACCGTAATCATTGAAGAGGCTGTTTTCTTATCCCGAAATCATAGACACGGTGAAGTGTCTATGTGTCATACACCACGTTCATTTTAGTTTGGAAAAATGCATAATTAAATTGTAAGGAAGTATGCGTGTATCAGATGCTGTAATATGACGAATCTCGATGGTATTGATAACGATGTAACCGATCTTTCTTGGCAGTGCTTACAGTAGTTGCGGTTTTAGTATTTTAACAATGCAATAAATTCGCTGATATGTGGAGACTGATGAGTGCTGAGAAAAAAGAACCGATAGGGTCTTGAAAGCAGTGCGGCAATATGTGGATTTTTCCGCAATACCTTTGGTCGTATACCGATGCTGAAAAGTTTTCGTTCGGAAATAGCTTCGTGAGTTAGCATACTTGCATGTTGTTGCACCGCTTCCATGAGTAGCGGCCCTCCTCATTGCATTGAACTACTGTATTGTATTGAATCGGTGACACACGGTACGCGCGAATATTAATCGGTACGGAATGCTTCAGATTTCTGGTTATGCCATAAGTCGCCAAAATACCGCCAATTTCTTGTTGTTTGTTGGTGTGTGCTGCATATCACAGACGATCCAAATACGTGCGGCGCTGGTTGAATACCCGATGTAATGCATCAGTGCAGCTAAACATTACTGGCTTAGTTTGTATTGAAAAATGTTTCGGTTGCTTAGTTTCCGTTTCTTCGCATCAGTCGCAGAACAAATCAGGCTTTGCGGTAGCCTGCAGCTGAGCATGTTCGACTAGCCTAATTGTAAACCTGACATCCTTACTGCCACTGATTCTGCTGGATTTTCGTTTAGGTAATTGTTTATGTCATCGTTCGTACGAGTTTAAGTGGTATCAATTCTATTTCCAGGGAAGCGTCTTGTTACTCTATACAGATTTTCTTGTTTGCATACTATCATTTCTACAATGGCATCTTCTAAACTAAAAACAACAGTCCTCCACAGCAAGAGCAC
Source organism: Paramacrobiotus richtersi (assembly GCA_034698045.1). NCBI lineage: Eukaryota > Metazoa > Tardigrada > Eutardigrada > Parachela > Macrobiotidae > Paramacrobiotus > Paramacrobiotus richtersi. The sequence continues at coordinate 1,080 of JAQGAU010001743.1, read as the reverse complement.
GGTGCTGAAAATCAGCGGCTGCATTCCCGGAAGCTCTTTGGTGCTGATCGATGACGCCACGAGCCCAACGCACAACAGCTATTACCAGGCCTATATTGAAATTCCAGCACAGAAGGAGTTTCCGGAAATCCCGCCGTCAGTGTGGACCCCGAAGCTCGCCAGAGAGCGCGAAGTCGTATACTCTATCCTGCTGCCCCCGGGAAACCTACGAGGAGAACTCACATCGAAAGTAGCTCTGGCTTTCAAGCACTGCATGACGTAAGTATCTTAATACTGAGAACGGAGAACTTCTTAGTTGTTACTACATAGTTGCCTGATGTACGCACTACGCAGTATCGTTCACGGTGGACACAAGCGCGGTCAATCGATTTAGTCAATTTTTTATTTGTTTTTGAGTCTAGAACTGCTTTTTGGAGGACAGTGCGTGTGAAAGCGCTATGGCGGCTAAGCTGTCAGGTAGCCATGTACGGATCAACTGCGTAATGACAATAATAACGCAGCACTGGTAACACAACAACCATGCAGTAAGTGAGAAGTTAGAACATACATACTACGTATTACGCAGACGTCAGGGTAAATATCTTGGGGGATTTTGTAAGAAGTTATTAGTTATTTTTCCACTTGTATTCGCCTGTATTTGAACTGCGCTGTTACCGAGCTCCAAACGTAATAATTACTTCCGCTAGTAGCATATAATCATTACGCTAGTACCTCTACAGGTATACGGGACAAAAACGAATACGAAAAGCTCTAAAACATGTCGGGAATTCTTCGCAAAAGATATTTCACCTAATTATGAGACTTACAGTATGTGCGGAATCTCTTAAGGTGCGAATCAGGAAAGCGTTTAACTTGTGAGAGATTTGTACAAAATTTGATATCAAAGACAATAGTGGTAAGCAGCGGGATTCAAGTTTCCTAGTAGCGACGTTCAGATTTCCTACCGATGAGCACATCATACACCTGCATGTGTGAATCCGACCTATTGTTACTGCCGAATGCTGTACAGTGGAGTCTCCATAATATATACACCCTCCGTTAGGAATTTTGTGTATATAATACGGAAGTGTATATAATCTG
>JAQGAU010001742.1:0-17878 GCA_034698045.1 Paramacrobiotus richtersi | reverse complement strand
AGCTTGATTTTCACTTTACGAAACACAAAGTGCGACTTAGCAATTTCGAGAAAAGTTCTTTGAAAAACTGCAGCACGGTCATCAGTGTCAAGGTTTCTGAACATCGTTGACCAGTCCACGGAATTAAGAGTCGCTCTGAAAGGCTGAGTACCACTGCAAACAATTTTCCACCTCATGACCGTACGATGTTTACGTTTAACCTTCACGACTTTCAGTACAAATTGAAATCCTATATGGTCATTACTTGTCGTCAGGCGACGAAAAGAGGACCGGGCAGCTATGGTCACTGAATGACTCTGCTTTTTATCATTTTGTTCTGCTTCTGCACAAGCAAGTCATCGTAATCCACGCATCCCTCTGTCTTACAATAATTTTTAATTGCAGTATTTCAGTACTTGACTGGTTTGTATGATGGTTAGTTAACCAACAGTATGAAATATGAATTACGGATTGCAATTACTGATTGAAGTGTAAAACATGTTAAACCGACACGTGCGCCTATTTCCCACCTACCAGCTGCGAATTGGTCTGGAAGTTGTACGCCAGCCTTGGTAAATATACTCTTATAAGGCAAGATAATATGTCGATTGGTTTTATGACCTCGGGACCTTGATGGCCGTTGCTTCGTGACTGCATGCCTGATGCCAAGTTTCTACGCTATACAATACGTTGACTTTGGTTTCAAAGTTTCGGGAAAATGTTTGGTGAAGCTGTTTGTTTGTTTGGTTAGGCTGAGCAGCCATGTTTATTTTAAAATGTTCGAGCTGTGGAAACAACCGCAATCTTTTGAACCTCTACTAACACTGCAACTCGAGAGACGTTTCGACATTGGCAACACAAACAGGAACCCTCCCGGTTGAAAAATGAGAATTCGCCCGTTTGTTGTTCTTGTGATATGTGCAGAATTTCGTCCGTGATAGGTAGTTTAAATACTTTGCAGTTACTGTGATGCAGAAATATACCGATTATCGAAGTACTGTATGTCGGCGACTTCCTTGCTAACTAAATTACCACAGCTGACAACCGCCCCCGTCACTGCAGCGGCTCCGACTCGATGCCGATCAGCTGCACTCTGTGGGTGGAATATAAAGACTCTTTCGGACTGGAAAGAATGCGCAACAACTGCAAGAACACCATAATTTAATGATAGATTTATAAATAAACTTAAAAGGAGAAAATCTGTCTGATCTTGATCGATCCCCGCTCCGGTAACGAACCTGTCTATTTACCTGGGTTTCTTCGGTTGAACAAAAATGTCATACCAGCGAGACCCACAGGATTATAGAGATAGCTGAACTCTTTCACATCGTACAGTCGCGTTTTACACGTTACAGACGGTTGTGACATTGGTGAATTTTAGAGCACACAAATGTTCGATGACCTCACAAAATGACAGATACAGTGCGAAGTGCGCGAAAAGCCATATTCATTCATTCATTTGTGCAAGATGAAAGCAACATAACTGAGAGTTCGAAATTGTCAAACTAGAACTATTAACATCCACATTTCTTGAGATGGTTCTGTTTCAGTTAATTTAAGCAAACTGAGCGATTTATTGCCTCTGACCAGTTTCTTGTTTTACAGCGATATCCGTCGTGCAGAACCACTCCAACTGTTTAGTGGCAACATAGTCAATATAATTTCGCCTTACTTTCTGCAGATTCATCCAGAAATATGTGACACAATATATGTGAAAATGGGTTGAATAAGTAGATCTACAAAAACGGCTTCGTTCCAGTGCCGTGGAGGTAAACCTTAACCATTCACAGCGGGGCACGAAAACCACTTGTTAAACAGGTAGTCAATCACTCCCTGATCCGATAGACTAAGAATCAGCTTGTTTAGCTTGCTTCTTAGCGCGGTCCCTAAAATCATGCCATGAAGTCATTAAGTAATCTTCCGCGATTTTGAAAACAGTTTAAAACGCCCTTACCCGCTTGCACTCCAAAACTTTTGAGGATTCTTCGCCACACTCTGCTATCCAAGGCTAGAGCGCCGTTGGAAGCGCATATGGCTGGAGCACTGACCTGAGACGGCAGAAACGCAGCCCAGTTACCGCTTTGAACTAAGCTGATAGTTCCAGCAGTTGAGGTTGGCAGGGATGTCGGTGCATATTGGAGAATCTTTTGAAAAATAACCTGCGCGTCGGGGTTTGCGGAATCCTACAAAGATGATACATGGCTTGATGGAGAACACAGCTGAAGAAGTCGTTCACAACGTTTATTCTGTTTTCCTGTTTAGCGGCGTAAAAGTGCTACGATTCTAGAAGTGTGATGCGGGAGAACCGGTACGAAATTTCAATAAAATTGGAAGCCAAAGTAAAAATACACCGCGTATATAAGGCTGGCGATTGCTCAATAAAGAAAAGGTGGCAGACACAATAAGTCACTGTTATCGTAGATGGGCACGCAAAACACCAAGAATGACAGTTTTTTTTAAGGTCAGAAATTTTGAAATAATGGTGAGAGACGCACTGGCACCGACAATCCTCTTGAGTGTACAGTAGAGCAGCCATTTTCTAATTTTCTACACTTTATTCGACGTTTCGACTTTCCCGATGTATGTATTTGGATATATTTTGATACTAAAGGACGCTGTGGAAATCAGACCTTTTTAACCTTACCCGTAGGAAATCATAGTTGGTTGAGTTTGCTTCCACTGCGTAGTACGTGTCACTGTTGATTCCAAATTTAGTGTTGTAGACCAACTGCAGTTTGGATTCAAACACTGATGTGGTCATATCGAGGATATCTTGGCGTGATGCACTGTTGACCACCAGGGCAATTATGTCCGCTGACTGAAAGTAAAACTCTATAAAATCAAACATGTATAGCATGAGATTTGCATTCAGCAGCGAAGTGCCAAGCTCTCTTATTTCATTGGCAACGCAGGCTGACACCGTTCTCTAGCTGATAGAGCGAGGGAAAGTGTGGTTCTAGCCAGATTTCTCGATTTTTTTTTTTGGTAAGGAGCAATTAATTCAGACGAATAAGGACGCCTTCGACATCCCCGAGGACGGTGCTGTCCCGAATTCGCCAAGTAAAAGACATTTTTCTTAACTACCACGGGTCAGCAGACGGCGCTGATCACCGACCACGGTACAAACTGAGAGTCTTGATGCTATCTAGAATCCTAGATGACATTAGAAATGATCACTGTTTCCTTTGACCGCACGGAGACGGGAGATGACAAGCAAAACACCAACTTTAACGTTATCGACTCTTGTCCATTAATACCCCGTGGCTAGTTTCGAAAAAAGCGGCTTTACTTTCCGCGAGTTTGGGAAATATACTGATACCATGTTCACTGTTCACTGTAGCCGTCCTATGAAACTTACACCACTGTGCGCTATCTCGGCGATGGCTCCATTACTGCATCCATTCGAGACGGAACCAGGTTTGTCAGTAAATGAAGTGAATTTGTAGGTGAATCCGCCAACCGTCCCCATAGCATTCAGCATGTCCACGATAAATCCGACCCAGTTTCCATTGGCATCTTGTTGCAGCTCACCCGGTAGCTGAAAATACATCAGAATACATTTCAAGTTCTGAGCTGATTGATCGGGTTCTGAAGTTTTCCTATAGGCAGAAACGGGTGCAATTGATTAAAAGCACACAGAAACCCAGCGAATTCTGGATCTGTTGAGATGGGAACACCACTTACGGGAATGCCTATGACCCGGAATTCGGGAACGGCACATTGGGAGATCAACTGACTTGGATTTGGAACTACAGTTGGTGAGGTCGTGATAGTCGCTGCCGTGGACGTTTGGGCAGGTGTATAAGATTGGGACTGGCTGACCAGAAACACGGAGGACAGAAGAATCAGATGGCGAATCATCTTGAGGATGAATTGCTATTCTCGATCGGAAACTTTGCAAACGTGTTGCGCTACAATACAAAAAACTGCAACAAAGGTCATCGGAAAATTACCGACAACTGTATCGATGTATCACCAAAAAGTCATTCATCTGCACAGTCCAGATGCAATTAAATATTCAGCTCGTGTCTTATGAAATGTCCTTCAAGCCAGGGAGCCTTTATACTGCATTACCGGCATGTACTGCATATTAAATACAAAAGTAATCCGTTCATCAAGGCTAGTTCTTACCTCCAAATGATATACACTATGTCTAGGAATTAAAATGATCTTTTGACAGATCCTACGTACAAGATCATTGAAACTGGGAAATTATTGTTAATTATATGTAAGTTCATAGACAACCTTGCAACCGGTATCATAGACACTAGGAAAAAAGACGATTAAATATGGCCGCTGATTTTTTGCCGACAAACGGACAGACGAACAGGACCATAAGATCATCATGGCATAAGATCATCATAAATAAAATGGAAATAAAACCTGTTGCCCTAACTGCGCAGGTAGCTTACATGATCAGGTATGCTCGATGTCTTCCAACTGATTGTGAGCACAAAATCATGACCGTTAAATTGCCGGCAATAAAGCATTATTATTATTATAAGTGCTTTATCTGTCTACTGTGAGCCTCAGACTGAATTAAATTTGCCTGATAATTTTTGTCTTATCATGACAGCAGGCAGCATCAACGACACGAACGGTAACGCAACATTTTCCTCCGGCGATACTTAAGTATGTGAATCTCGTCATACAATGGCAGGGAAATGTTTCGGGTGAACCCTCTGGAAGTGCGTTGCTTGAATGCAGGGACTATGCTTTTCATCGAAACTGCTTTCCATCATCATTGTCCTCTAAGACCGCTTTGTTTTCTTTGCCACAAATTGCAGAAATTAAACTGTGGTACATAATTATCCCAAAAAGACACTTTAAAGTAGACTGTACTGTCCATAAAGTTTTGCAAAGTGCACTATGGCAGAGAACAGTGCACGAGAAGTACTTGTACTGCAACTAACATACAAAGGTCTAATCATGTTTAAAACCACGAGATAAGATTTGGGTTGCGTAGTGTACCCATATACAGTTAAGGCCGCGCAAATTTTTATGGAACGAAAATATGTCGATGTAGACAAATCTTTTATCAATAACCCCGCATAAGCTTTGATGACTGATTTTACCTTCTACAGATAAACAGTAGAAACACCTTCAAACACAGCCAGTGTGAGCATATATATATTGATGACCTTAAAGCGACCAGCTTTTTTATTGTCTGTTTTCGCCCCCTTGCAACAAAGGCCCCATGTTGTACAGCTAAATTCACATGCGAAAGTTTTTTATTGGAATCTCGGCATTTTAGCACACTCGTAATCTTTTTACTGTCAGCTGTACATACGACAGTAAATGATGTTCTTGCGTGAAGGTCATTAAATACAGAGTAACATTATGGGAGCCATTCTCGTCAAAGACGCCATTTCTTATGTCTATCTTCTGTTCACCGTTGTGGACCCATAAAAACGTGACACGTTCCTTCGGTGGCATCTGTGGCAATGTGGCAACGCATTTGGGTACTTGGACATGGCTTTTTCTTGGAACATTTGGCACTGGACAGTGCATTTGCGCTGAGTACAAAAAACTAGGAACAAATCGTCAATATTACAGGCATATGTAATTTGGAAGTACAATGGTTTGCAATCAAATCAGAATCGCTGTGGCAATGATGTGACCCAGCCCACAGCTGTACATAGGGCACCAAACCATCGTTATGTAAACTTACCGTAAACAGTATCAAGGGGAGAACTAGAACCCAAACAACTGATATCTTAATGATGGATTTTGCGCTCAAGAAACTAGAACAACTGTGAAATTAAAGTGTGCGTTATGTTAAAGGAATACCCAAACAATGCAAAAATATCGGCAATCGTGATTTGAACTGCAACGGTGACAATATTTATTACACATGCTCGCCTTGATTCATTACAATTTAAACTGCTACGCAATGACTTCGGTGGGTGATTCATGGAAACTTGGTTGAACGGACACTTCCGATATTGGCCGAATACTCTATGGAAAGTGAAAATATAAGTTTGGCTGAGATGATTTTGTACGAGCATGTGGAAATAGAAACCTCGGAGATCAGTCTGCTGCTAAAATAATACATACTTGCATGTACACAGTGGAAACAAGTACTGTGGCCTGCGGATGCGAAACGTTTATAAACCATTGTATTTTGTCCAGTCGCCATGCCGGTTCCAGTAACAGGCTTTCTGAATACAACAACAAAAATATTTGCCGCTGTTTTCGCCGGGTGCTGCTGATGCAGTCACAAGAGGCAGTGTACACTCTATCAATGATTTTTCACATTTCCACACTCGGTTACTGTAACCGCGACAAAACCGGTGCGCTAAGTTTTCATTTCCAGTTTCCTAGGTTTTGTGTAACGGTCTGGTGACGCAATTTGTTAAACAAATATCCAAGCCTCTGGCACTTAGCAGGATTTATGAAATGGAAAGGACAGTCAAAGAATCTGCCCATGATGCAGTTAAATAGTGACAGACATTTGAGTAAGGTAAGTTAAGGGCTGTAACTGCAGAACTAGGAATCTTCGTTTTTTTCTGGAATTAGTCCTCTTCCTCGCTAGCGTCCGTGTCGGCGCTAGTGGCGCTTCCAGCGGAATCCGCACTTCCACGTTCTTTTCGACTGCGAAACTTGAACCAGTAAACGGCGAATCCGATCAATCCGAGGAGGAGCAACTAAACACAGCCGTGTAGTTTTATGTAATTGCTTACAGCTAATTAGCCACATCATACATACAAAGTAATTAGATGCAGCTGGATTGGTTAGTCGGTTGGCAGGCTGTGCATTAAAATATTCTGAGTGACGTGCATGCACTAAGTCCCCAGTATAAAGTAAACATTAAACAGGTATCTGATGAATGATGATTCTGATCGATTCGCAAATGAAATGATCAAAAAAAGGCTTTATCTCCCGCAAGCACGGCTGCATGTGCGAGGTGGACGAAAATCCTAACTTTCAAGTACTAGAAAACTGCATGTTTCTCCATTCGCCGCTTCACATGTAGGTTGCTTTTGGGCACGTCTTATGATTAAGTGGTGCAATGTAACCTATCGCTTACCGCACCGACGGCTACTCCAGCCAGCAGTCCCGCACTTAATCCGCCGCCCTCTGTAAACGCACCGCACATTGTAAGGTCAGTCGACTGTGAGACTATACTATTCAGAAGTTTTCCGATATTCGAAAAGCTTCCACAATTGATATGTCAAAGAAGGGTGACGTCACTCGCCCGTTCAGTCACCACTCACAACGCTGTACATTTAAAACAAACTGGATCTGGAATACAGCACGTGGGTTTCTAAGAAAATTAACATTGTAAAAGGAAGGAAGAGGTCACACTTTGCTCCATGGGGATATATTTCGCTACACTACTTTGTGCTCCGGTAATCTAGGAACGAACACCTCTAGAACCTTCTGTACAAACGCACCAGCTGATTTAGGGACTGACGTGCTGGCCCGAGATTCCACCGTCGTCGGAATGGTGCTTGTCGTCCAGGTTAAGACGGTGGTTTTCAACGGTCCATTAGGTGTTCCCAAAATCGAGCCGGTATCATTGCCTAACACCATATTGCTAGGATAAGTCGCAGCGATGACCTTCTCCAGTGCATTTTCGCCGAGCGTGGGAATAACAGGGATATCGGTCACGGACTGGTTTGCCTGCAATAGCTCGCAATTGTGTGATGATAATCATAGTTCGTATGCTATCAGCCTGGCTAGTACCTGTAATACAGGCTGCACCATAACTTCGTTCCACATTTGTTTGTTGCAGTTGTTTTCGCCACAGATACACTTGCGATCTCTGTACTCGTACCCTTCTGTTAGGTAGCAGATCATTTTGTGCCCTTTGGCGTTTGCTGACTTCCATTTTTCGTAGTCGCTATCCTCTTGGCCTGGATCAGAACACCGCCTTCCCATTGCTGGAACTGAAGTAAAGATTGGAGCATGGTACACGTAGAGCATATACATCTCCTAGCCAAATGCACTCTCCACGTAATACTACCGCGCTTACACCAAATCCGTACCAAAATGATTATTACTGTCCTAATACTTCCCCACGAACGCCCTTTCGAAGCTAATTTGAAAGAAAACCCTCCATACTGTACATAGGCATTTTGCAGTTGTTATCCATTTGCAATGTTTGTGTCTTGTATCCTGGCTTTTGCACATACAGACAATTCAGTCAATATGGCGGTCAATAAGCCTGATTTCAGAATAAGGCCAGCGCAATAGCCTGTAGGGAATCATTCTGGTACTTTTGTGTGTGAGTTGGTCGGAGAGGCGACGATTCGCCGTTCGGCGACTATGTTCAGCGCAGTACGCAGCAACATACATAGACGGTTTCTGTAAGAATCTATGAGCTATGTAAAATAGGTCATAGATTCTTACAGACACCGGCCTACTTTGGCAGAGGATGCTTTTACGAAACTTTCTTGCTTTTACAATAACATGTAACATTTTTTTGGACCTGTGATCCTAATCAGTTCTCGGAGCTCGATGCCGACATTGTGGTGAAAGCTGGGGATCATTGTCAAAACCGGTGTGTGCCGAAACTGGCTCGCACCAGCTTCGGTATACAAACTACACAAACTATAAAAATGTAATGATTACTAAAAAATTAATAAAAAAGTATGATGCCAATAATGATAATAATAATAACGTCCGGTCAGTTGTATTTGTATTTATTCCGTAACCAGACAAATCCCGTTCACAACTTTCCGCAGTTTTAGCTCTTTATATGGGCTTGATTAATTTAACCCAGCAGCGCCCATACATGCCAAATGATATGGTGAGGAACTCTTTTTGCCATGTTCATGTAATCTACCCGCAGACTGCAATATGATCCTTACTTTGTTTAGTGACGCTTCCTTCCTTTCCGGGCCTTGTGCCGGTCCCGACGATACACGTCCGTGTTCTGTCAGCGCATGTTTCTGCTTTGTCGTTCACGACAGTGGTGCAATTTGTCGGATCCACCCAATGATCGCAAAACTGGCATTTTATGGATTCGATTTCTGCAATAATCGGCCTATACTGTACAACAATAACGCAGTGCATAATCTGTTTGCGCTGTCAAAACTGTAGCACAGGACAGTTGACCAAGGCAACAATAACTAAATTTTCGCTCAAACCAGATCATTACTCTGGACTATTAATTAATGGAGATGGATAATCTCACCCTCTGGAACTAATGCAAACAAAATCCCGTTAACGAAGATCATATGGATGGATCTCAAGTGCCACTTCATTCCAAACAAACACAAGTACGTAATGCAACGACCGCTGTAGTGCTTCCGGACTAATCGCTTTTGTAGCACCAAAATAATTGTGTTGGGAATGGAAGAATCGTACACGCGAGGGGTTTTTCTCAATTCTGGGTCCTTTCTGTACAAGCGGGATGAAATTTCTGCAAATACTACAAGCTAAATATGCCAGTTGTGGTACTACAGGAACCGGCAATCTATGAGCATGGAAACTAGTACTCCAATAAATTTTACCACAAAATTTCAAACTTTCATGTTTTATATGAAAAACAGAGATACTGCAAGATTTGAACACTGCATATAAGGTATCACGCTGAGCTCTTTATGTGAATTTAATGACACGCAATAGATGGTTCCAAAAGCAGTAGTTACTGCTAGGCAACGGTGTTGCCACCAAACAATCCACTTTAGCTCACGGGCTTAATTTGCGAACGTGCAGAGACATACTTTGGCAAGAACATCGTTTCTAAATACACATTAAAATTGGGGACGATGAGCTGAGCCCTTTCTGATACGTATGCGTAGCTCGAAAGTAGCAAGATATAAGCAAAACCAAATAATTTTTTTTAAAGAAAAAAAGCTTATTTCGAAGACGTGAAGAGCGAAGACGTGAAATTTATGGCCAGGGTTGCTAACTCATCGCCGGAACTGGCGGCACGATATATCCCTGATATTCGACGTGATTCTTGTTCTTGACGGTAATTTTTCGCTGGCTTTTCCTGCTTATGTATATTGCTAGTCCTGCTATACTTCTACTGTCTCGCTCAACTTGTTTAAGAGCAGTGTAACCGCCTCGGGTTAGAAGGCACACAGCATATACAACTGTTCTTGGACCGTTCGTTTCATATCACAGCGAGATGGTAAAGAAGAAATATTACACGATAAATCTGTTTTAAGCCAAACACTACTACTTCGAGCCCAAGAAGTCGCCTACCATGGAGACCGCTACCAATTCGTCTTTCCTGATTATCGATGTTAACGGACAATTGGTGCAGTATCAAACATGCCAAGAATTCTTAGATGACAATCTGACATGGGCTGACATAGAGCCAGCAGTCGTTAACCAGACCAATAGTTGCGGATTTTCTCTTCCTAATTTCACAGCTATTAGCAACCATCCCGTCAAATATCTCACCTATGCAACTTATCCGATTCTGCTGCTGATCTGTACTTGCGGAAATTTGTTAACCATCATGGTGTTGTCGCGAAACCCGAAGTTACTGCGCAATCTCAAATGGACCTTGCTCATGGCTCTTGCTGTTTCTGATTTAATCTTGCTGTAAGCTTTGAAGGCATGTTCAAGAATTCTAATTTAAAATCAACTTGGCAACGAATCAGCGGTCATGCAGTTTACGGTGACGGCATCATACGCACGCAAGGCGAATTTCCCTGAAGCCAACAACTGACTAGTGACGTGACTACTATATACATGTCGCCCTTTCAGGTGGTCGCAATTCTTCCCCTACGTTTCAGACGTTCACAACCATATAACAGGGCCTTCTGCGGGATTTAGTGCGTTCACAGAAGCCATAGCTGGAGTGTGCATCTTCCTCGTCGAAATGTGTATAACTAGCTCCGACTGGTATTTGTACCTTACGAGTTGGTTTGGGTCTTTGGGATCTTTGGTTGATACATGCGTTTCGTTTATAGGTTCCTGGTTGTCTTCGGTATCGAACGATTCGTAGCCGTCATCTCTTCGGCGCAATACAACCGATTGTCTAACTTGCTATCCACGAAAACCCGGACAGCAGCTGTCGTTATCGGAATCTACTTCTCAGCGGCGATGTATGCTCTAGAGAAGCTATTCAGTTATTACTGGTTTTTCTTGAACGATGACAGACGCTGTCCACCACAGCTCATCCAGTATCCTCATTTTCTTATCACATGGGAAGGGATCTCTGCAGTGGCAGTTGTAAGTATGGTTTGTTAACAGAAATTCGATCTTGTATTGTTTGGCAGTTAGTTTTGATTGCAGGTTGTAATCCAATTAATAGACTACATTTTGATCGTTGGTTTAAACATGTTTGTGGCATTGCGACTGATCCAATCCCGACATTTTGGCGACGAATGTATTTCTGATGAACTCCGCTCAGCCGAGTCCCAAGCCACAAAAATGTTATGCGCCACTGCGATAGTGTACGCCCTGACACAGTGCCCTCCCTTTGTTTTTAATATTTTGCAGTACGTGAGCCAGGTAAGTGATTGTTTATCATCACAAAGTCGAGGTTTTTAGTAGTAAAATTGTAGTATCCGCGATGTGGGTTTTATATGGACGATGACGTATACGCGGTGTTCACGACGGTTAACGCCTTCCTTTTAAAACTCAACTACTCCATCAACTTCTTGCTGTACGCCTTTGTCAGCCCACATTTTCGGGAACTTGTTAAGGAGCTTTTCATCAGCAATCATGAACCGAAGCAGTTGCGTTGGTTTCCTGGGTTTAAGATCAATAAACGAGAGGGCGCTATTCCCCTGTCGGAAGGAGGGGAATCGGTGTCGGATTTTCACAAATGGACCAATGTCGAGTCAATCGAAACCGAGGCAGCAGATCCCAATAGTCGATTCAACGGCTCTTTGAAAACCACCAAAGTGTAGAGACGAGCGATATATTTGTTTCTATGTAGATATCCATGGCATTGAGCTTTCGACAAGTAAAGGTGAGGTTCAAAACCGGCGCGGCATCGAATCATGAAACACAGTCATTGTTATTGCAGTTGAGTCTGGCTGATTCCAGATATTGTAGCTGTGTTGTTGTTTAACTAGACGCCATGCATGCTGAAGCGGACTTGTGTGTGTTAGTAGCAGCAGTGTAGCTGGGATGCACTGGCGTATGCATGGCTTGCATTACTGTGTGTTCCTGACAATTGTGAGTGCCGACAGTCAGTAAAATTTATTATGTTTATATGCTGACAGACGTAGGTGCTGCTCATGGCCGCTTAAGTACGACTACGGGTACGAGGACATCGACATGCTGTGCGCCGCCTACGTCACATCGACATGCAATGCGCCACCCTGCCCTGTTACTCACAGCACATGCTGTGAATAAAAGAAGTTGTGAATAAATTAGTCCCGATATTTTTGGCTTTGGTCCTAGCCAGCCCAATACACGGGCAAACGGTAGTCTAATGGCAACCAGAATGCCTTTCGGTGACAAAGACCCAGGTTTTCTCCCCAGCAGTTTTGTTTCTTACGCACGCGTGCAATCAACAGAAGCGACTTTACGCTCACTACTTTATGTGCTATTCCCAGTTCAAAAATATTTTTCAGTTATTTTTAAAATTAAGTAGTCAAATAATTATATTAAAAGTATTCAGAAAAAAACTGGTTTACATAGTTTGCGCTTCCAGTGACCGTCATTGAACCAGCCGCGTTTGAAGAACTTGAAGAACTGATCGTTCGTTCCGATTTTCCTGGATCGCCGAACCTGCCAATAGGATGCTTGTGCTGAAACGGTTATGAAACGGATGGTTAAGTTCAATTTAACTCTAAGTTTAACTGTTTATTTTAGTCTCCAGCTACAAGGAAGGGATCCCTTATTAAGATCTAATGATTCATGAAAAATTCGAACAAAAAGAAGGAAGGAACAATAATGCCTCATTTTTACCAAACAGGGCCTGTTTAACCTTTCCAGCTCACAGGATTTTTTAAAACAACCGATCTGTGCGTGGGTATATAGCTAGCGGGACTTAGGCCGTACAGAGGATGTAAGCCATAAAATACAAACTGACCATTAGGGTCAAGTTGTCAACTGTTCAGTTGTTTTGATTGCTGGCGGATCCCACTACCAGTATGAATACACAGTATCAGAATCACTGCCAGTACCAGTACCACTGGTAGTACCATGAACTATCAGTACCCCTACGTACTTACATGTACATCTGTATGCTATCGTTTGGGGTATGAAAAAATTAATGCGCCTGGTGTCATACTGATCTGACTTTATTATCAGTCTAAAAGGGAAATATGAGAGCTAACGCACGCAAATACTGTCTGTGATGCTGTGTTTACACGGTGTACTGAAAAGCTTTGTTTCGGGGAAGTTACCACTCGTTTATGCAATGGCCATTATAACGTACCAGCTCTGTTTTTCAGGATTAAAATAGGAACGCGCGTTTCGCTCATCCTTTTGCATAATTACCGTTCTATGTACCAGAGCGGAAAAATGAGGAGGATCGACGATTTTCGAAACTTGCTGCTGTTTTACGCTCGACATGCCATTAAGGCGCCTAAGGATCGCGCGGATTGAATACGGAAGGCACTAGACAGCGTCTACATAATGTTGAGAACGAATCTGTTTTAGCTCAGTATTGCCCGAAATAGTTCCAAAGATTCCAGCTGAGACAGATGCTCTCGTAAACGTTCTTGATACCACATACAACAAGGAACAAGAATCACGACAAGGAAACTCAGGTACAGTCTAGACAGCTTCCTTCTTACCAACCAAACAATTTTTTGAAATCTACATCGGTTAGTGGCTTAGGCGGATTCGCTGGCACCACAGCATGCGCAGCAGGGGTCTCTTTGGCGGCTGGCTTGTTTGCCGTTTGGGGTTTGTTTGGATTTTTGATAGACTGTGGCGGCTGTACGCCTGGCCGTGGCTTGTGGTGTCTGGCTGGGACACTCAGGTGGGCTACCAAAGGCAAGCTTACCGGATAGGGTTGGACCGGAACAGAGGGTTGGATCAGAATAGAGGGTTGGATCAGAGCAAAGGTTTGGTAGCGAGGATTTACTGCAGCCTGTTGCCGGATCCCTTGGGACTGGATGTGCTTTACCAAAACGCTCAGTATCAAACACGAAAGGTAAGCAACGGGAAATATGACCTGCATGATTCTCGGCGAATATCGCTGCTTATAAAGAAGAAAAAGGAGAAGTACTGTTGGGTGAAGAATGACCAGCTTCCTCGGATGCAGTAAATCGAAACTAACGTTTACTGTCCGTGAGATAACATTTTTATACGAGTATAGTGTTTGCGTTAGCTGCTTCTGGTGGATTTCGCTGAACTGGATTTAGTTCGCCGAGTATTAGCCGCATCGTGTCAGTCCTAAGTCCTTATGGAGGCGTTGTTTCTCCGGAACACCTAAAAGGTACTGGCACATCTGTTTTCTGAAGTGGTTCGCGGTATAACGTGCAAACACTTAGTGCGTATCTACAGTACGTATGTAAAGTAAGGCTGAGTAAGCCCAGTAATGTCCCCAGCCGGTAAAATGTACAACAGTCCGGCAATATTGTCGGCCCCCTGGAACAGCTTTTTTAAACATTCTTCCGCCCAGAATATTTTTCACCGGCAAGAATATCTTACCGGCAGAACCATCCGTTGTTTCGGGAGAAAATGTCCTAAATTGCCACTTTAATGGCAGTTGCAGTTTGCGGCCAGGCGAAGCGGTTTGGTCTTCACGATGACCAGGAATCCAGGTTTGAGGTAAAGGCAAAAGTGGGGGATGAGGAACCTGATTGCCCGCGTGTTAGCCGGCGAACGGCTTTGTCAACGGCGCTTCCAATCTGGCTAATCGTTCTTGTTCTCCACCACCTCACGCGCACTTCACAAATGCGCACACCGTCGGTTTCGTAAGCGCCGCTTCTGGAAATATCAAAGCTCAAGTGGCCTGTTTTCCTTGCATGGGATTCGTTTACCGGAATAGCGGCGCGACTATAACACTACCATACCATCGGGACGTCAACTTTTTCAGCCGATTTGCGAAAAATTGCAAAGCACTGAGAACGTGGAATATCTCAAATGTCTGCATAAGTGCGTTCGGCAAAGCTGATTTCAGAATGCCTATCAAAAAGGCTGAACGTGGCTCAGCAGCGCAGCCTCAAAACAAAGCATGGTTTGTTTCAACACAATCACAAAACTACCGTTTGCATATCGAAATTTTCTATACTTACAGAGTTTATTATGCTCTTCGTTGGCGTTGTTTTGGGGGTGTGCAGTGGGCGACTGTGGGCCTAATGCTGATCCAGTCGGTGGGCAATGGTGCCCCTTTTTCTAACGGCCTGCATCAGAAACGCCAGGAAGGTAAGGAGCCAATATACTAATAGTAGAGAAATCGTATACGGTATTTTCTGTTAATTTTTAACTGAAAGTTGTACGAAACCATTTTTATCAGTGATGCTAAATTGTGCTATCGCTCTGTTCGGTTCACTGTAACCAAAGTCGCACATCTGCACTTTCCTAGCCACAACCTTTGCTAGCCACAGCATGTGTCTCCCCGGTGGCGGTGATGCAACACGGAGAACTGCTACTGCTGTTGGTCCGATGACAAGTTCAACCATTGCAGGTAGAGGCTACTAACTGATTACAAAGCTGGAGACATATGAAAGCTGAAGTCATTGGCTTCAAATTGCATTATTCCATGCACTATCATCTCCGCAATACCCCCTTTTTCCAGTAACAGGATCGGAAGTCTAACATAATGTTTTCGCAGAAGCTCGCGCTGCCCTTTCAATTGGGCATGTAGTTGTCTTCACTTTTATAATCGCGTTGACGCGATAATTCGTGGTTCAAGCACTGCCTAGATTCGTCGACTGTGCTGCACCAGTACTGAGTCCGTGAAACAACACTGGGAAAGTAAGAACGTGGAAATTGGACTTGTAACCGTGTGTAAAATTATCGAAGCAGACAAGTGACGAACGGCTGTTGCTCGTGTTGGCACTTGTGTGGAATTTGATAAGGATGTGATGAATCGGTGTCGCGGTTACATACATATAACCAAGTGCATGTTAGATACAGGATCTTTGCAATAAATCCAGCGGTACGAGTATTTATGGTTTGGTTTTGTTTTGTTTACTGTAATGCTGCTGAACGTCCATTACTGTACAATCAGTGATAGCCACTGCTCGGGGTAATGGACCCACAAGAATAGATGTTAGATTAACATTACACGTTACAGCGTCTCCAACGAGGTCAGAACAAAATCGTGAAAACATCATGATTTTCATAATACAAAGTACAGTCTGATCTAATTCAAAAATTAGTATTTCCCCTTGTGGAAATATTTCCGTTCGGCTCTACAGCTGAACGGAAGTGTTACTAGGCCAGATATCCGACTCTCCAAATTGAAATGTCAGTCACGAAAAGATTTTGCCCAGAGTTTCCACCAATTTTCAGCATGCACGGAGAACAGTATAAGACTATTGTAAGAAGTGTCAGGAGAACCGAGAACAAGAGCCAATGAACAGTGTTTATTGGTGACACAAACTGACGGGATCAAACCCGGAAGTACAAAACACACAGGAGAACGGAGACGGCAGATATGCTGCCGCCTCGATCTAGCGAGAGCGCACTGTAAACCGTGCAATGCAATGCACGCGGCTTTTATAGCCGCAGAAAGACACAGCCGAGAGAGAAAAGGGGGAAATCTCCACACTACACGGAAACATTCCGTGAAGACAGAGAAAAGCTGTACGTACAGGCGTCGTCTCTCTCACATCCCCCCTCTGTGTGAGGCGCCTACGCCGGGGCGCCACAATCGGGGCATCCAAGGGGTGAACAGGGGACAGGGGCATGTCGATCTGGCAGTGTTCCGTTGGGTCGCGAAGGGCTCCATGATGGGGAACTGGTGTCATACACGGCCTCGAGGGTTGAGCCTTTTCCTCCACGCCGTGAACGGTCTGGTGGGTTTGGACAGCTCCGATGGTTCGGGATTGGGTCTGGGGTCGTTGTCCCCGTGCTGATGTTCGCAGGTGGGGGCGCCATGGTTCAGAACAGATGGCGCTGTAGTAGATGGCTCAGGTCACTGTCGATCCTGTGTAGGGGGCGCCACGGTGGCGTAAGGGCCACGGCCAATGGATTTTCGGGCAAAGGTTTGGGGCCAAGGACAAGGTGACCTCCAAAAATGGCAATACCCTGCAAAAAGGAGAGAAAACGTGGTCTTTTCCTCCGGATGGCTTCTCTGTCTGGTCTCTCAGGGGTGGGGAATGTTCCTCCGTACGTTGTGTGCACGAGTTTCTGGGCCATATGGATGGGGGACAACTCGACGCCCGTCGCCTCGTGGGGAGAATCTTGATCCTTCGTGATGGGGATGGGGTGGCACGCTTTTGGCTGCTTCCTCCTTCCTCCAATGGACGGGATTCCGCGTCGGCTGGAACATCCAAATAGGCCCGCACTGGGTCGTTTAAGCTTCATTTAAGGGAACCCATCAGCTCTGTCTACCATGTCAGGAAAACCGAGAACAGATGCCAATGAACAGTGTTTATTGGTGACACACACTGACGGGATCAAACCCGGAAGTACAAAACACACAGAAAAACGGAGACGGCAGATATGCTGCCGCCTCGATTTAGCGAGAGCGCACTCTAAACCATGCAATGCCATGCACGCGGCTTTTATAGCCGCAGAAAGACACAGCCGAGAGAGAAAAGGGGAAATCCCCACACTACACGGAGACATTCCGTGAAGAGAGAGAAAAGCTGTACGTACAGGCGTCGTCTCTCTCACAGAAGGGATAATTTGTAATGCGAAGACTGCTGGGCACAGTTCACAACTGCTCTATCAGTCTACGACTTTACTGCGTTGCTTAATCTGAATCAATCTCGGTATTTCAGCATGAGCTATAGACTGGAGGGGCCGGAAAGGTAATAAAACCGTGACGTTTTTGACTCCTCCCGAAGCAACCTTGCGCTGCCTGTTTCAGCTGGCCACATAAGAGACGCAGGCAGGCCAAGTGAGCTGC